>JAOUZG010022257.1:313515-378722 GCA_026289955.1 Argiope argentata
TATATATATATATATATATAAAGAATTAATCAGTTACTTTCTGCTTAATTTTAAACTTTCAAATAACTTCAAATTGATTTTCAATTTGCACAGATAAAGGATCATTCCTAAGCTTCTTGGAAACTAAGCCAAGTAACTTTAATTATTCAGCATTTGCTGATAGTAAAATTTTCAAAGTAAAAGATTAGGTGCATTACAGTAGTTTTTGCTTTTCCTGCCTTAATATTTTCCAAAAATATATCTGCTGCATTGTCCTTAGTCATGGAATGGAGGATCACTTAACTATTTAAAACATAACTTTTTCTGTCATCAAATGAAATGCAAAAGTAAATTTATATGTTAAAAAGGCTTCTAAGTGCCTTTCCATCAAGCCTAAACACAATTCATATTATACTCGCATTTTGAATAATACAAGATTTTACAGATTTATATTTCTCGTTTAGCTATCTTTCTCCCACTCCTTCCTCAAATAGTTATTTATTAATTTTTTAAATGATTAACATTTTTATTTTCAGGCAGAGAACTTCTTCGGTTTCATAATGTAATTTTATTAATAATTTTTCAATCAAGAATTGGCAGGGCCCGACTTAGCTTAGTTGGGGTCCAAGGCAAAACCTTCTTAGGGGACCCCTTTGCTTCACTACTTTAGAAATGAACATTCATTCAAGAAACATAAAAGTAAAATTTTTATTCAATTTGGAGGCCCTACTTATGAGGGGGTCCGGGGCAATTGCCCCGTATGCCCCTGCTTTAGTTAGACCCTGAGAATTGGTATTTCAAAGAAACACTATCAATTTAAAACAATCAAATGAAAATTTTTAGATGGAAATAAAATAAACGCAACAAATATTTGATCAGATTTTTGTTAAAAATTCAAAGTCTATAAATTTTTATTTTTTGTAACTTAAAATGCTACAAAAGTATGGCCTTTCTCTTTAATATGATCATTTTCACTTTTTAAATAAGGTTAACTAAATTTGTTACTTAATGATTTATTAAACTAAAAAAAAAATTACTTGAACATTTTAATGACAAAAATTTAAAATAACTAAAATATAAACAAATATTGCTCATATCATTCCACTATAAATTTCTTGTATGATGAAGTACATAATTAAAATTGATAAACTGTATACGATATATTTTAATGTGAATATACCGCATTTTTAAAACATTTATGTTAAACATTATTGAAAACACTACCAATGGTGTATTAGCATACAAGTTAATTTAATGCCCAATTTTTTTAAAATGAATGATAAAAAACTGTGCAAGTCAGCATGCATTGACAACTCAGACTATAATAAGCCTTACATCTAAAACAGTAAGATTTCATTAATTTTCGGCAGGACAAATTAATAATGCATTTTTGAGCTCATGAATCCCAATTAACAAAAAAAAGAATATATTAATATATAATAAATCGAAATTCAATAAGTTTTTCAAATAATGGAAATTCAGTTCAAATTTCTTTCATGAAAACAAAAATACTTGCAATATTTCTTAAATATCAATTTAAGGAGAAAGGAAATTCAGGGAGTCCTAAAACAAAAAAAAATTGAAATAAGGCAATTTTAACATCTAACGAAATATTTTATATTCCAAATTCATACAATATTTTATATTATATGATTTTTATATAATATAAAATATTGGTACATTTCTATTAGCCGGGCACAAGTAAAAAATTGCCAAATAATGTAGAATTCTAAATTTCTTTGGCAATTTTTCACTTGCACCTACCTGGCTAACAAAAAAGTATCAAAATATCTAATGCTGTATTAATTAAAATACGATTTTTTCAAATTTTCATTCATATACTACAAAATGAATCATTTAAATTATATATACGATTCTTCTTTTATTAAATTATAAGTTAAAATTAAAAGGGAAGTTTAATAAACATTTAACACTTTACATTTAACACTTTAAACTATTAAATAATTTTCTAAAATCAAATTGAGTTAAAACAACTATTTTTTAACAATTTAAATTCATAAAACAAAAGAATTGTCCACAGAATTGGATATAGTTACAAGTACAATAAGTCTTAACCCTGCACAAATAAGTAATTTATTTTAATAGTATTTGTGGTGCTTTACCTGTGGTACTTTCCTGTTTTCCTTTCCAGATGCAGGCAAAAAATTGCCAAATTTCTTACGGCGATTTTAAAGCAAAGATTGCCAATTAATATAGAATTCCAAATTTCTTGAGATTTTTCGCTTTTACCCAGCTAATAAAAAAGTACCAAATTTGTTCTCTTTATAAACAAAGCATGTTAAATCATTTTAAACATATTAAACAAATAGTTATGTTGATTCACCTTTTTTAAAGTAAGATTGCAAATTTATTAATAAAGATTGTAAAAAAGCCAACGAAGTCTCTTGTTTTATTTCAGCTGACATTTTCACATCAATTCTTAATAAATTTTAATTTGTGTAAGTTGTTAGCATACAACAGACTAGACCAATTGTCCCATAGCCCATATATACAGAAGGCTAAAAATGCATATCATAAAACCTTTTTGAAATTATAATTAAAAAATTTTAGCATTTCTCCTGTAACTTGCAAAAATATTACACAAAAATAAATTTTACACCATATCAAAAAAATATTAACTTTTTTTCAATAATATCAATTTAATAGTCAAGCAAAATTTACTTGTAGTTTGACAACTTTAAAACATGCATATATATTGCATAACTTCCAACAGTTTACACATTAACCTAAAATCAAAATCATTTTCATTGTTTTAAATATTAAAACATGATTTCCTTCAATTGTTGAAAATCAAAGAAGGATGTTGTTGCATAGCTGTATAAACAGAATAAAAAAATAGTTCCAATATCACTAAATCTAAAGGATTATTTAACTACATATTTAGATTATTAATATTTTGTCATAAAACTGGTTGGTCATCTTTAAAAATGTATGTATGTAATTAAAAGAACAAGGAATTTTAAATGAAAGGGCTTTAATATCTGTCAACTCAGCAAAATCATGAACTTGAAGTTATATCTATAAGACTTACTTGAAAGTAAATATAACCAGTATCTCTAGCAAAACCGCTAGTTCCCAACGATAACTAATGAAAATTAAAAATAGATCTCGTATGAATAACAAATTAACATCTTGTAGCTTAATTGTAATACAAGCACAAACATATGTCTGGAAACATCGCTACAGGATTTTTAAAAAATTTGATAAGACATACAAAGAGGTAAAGGAAATATGATTCTAAGATTCTAGAATATGATACGATAAAAGAAATATGATAATAAATTCAGCATTCGAATCATGGTTCAAAGAAACCTATAAACCTCTTACAGGCATATAATATACTTTTCATGTTTTAAAAGCAGAGAAATTATACATCTAATCACTTTCATTAAAAATAATTTCATATAATAAAAACATTCATTTAAAATACGGTTAGTTACTCTTAAAATATCAAGATATTTAAAAATATGATGCATTACTAAAATTTGCCATACAATAAAAAAAATTATATCCATCTGCAGATTATTAGACAATAGCCATACTTTATTATTTTTAAGGGAGAAGACAGATTAAAACTGTAACAAGAAAATAAATCTCTTTGTCCTGTACGTCACATTACCTTAAGTTTAATGAAAAGCAAATTAATTTTATATGTATGACCAGAAATAAGAATAAACTATTTCTTCGATTTAAATAAAAAGTAAGTTTTCCATAATTATAAAACAGTTTAGCAACTCCTTAGTGGTGTTTTATAATTTCTCACAATCAAGACAAAATATACTTGAAAGAACAAATTTCACAATAGAATTTATCAGCCGAAAAATGAACACATTTTTAACATTGAAAAAACGAAATTTTGTCAGTACTGATTTTACATAATGCAATGGAAATTTGCAATGTATAAAATAAATTCTACAGAAATAATTAACACTTAAACATTTTACTTATAAAGTTCCACAATATCGGATATTCTGATAACCAAAATTGTGCTACAATACTGCACAGCAATTCTGAAGATTTCGTTTTCATATAATTTAATACTTTAAAAAATTCAATATTCTATTGAGCTCCATGTTTAATTTTTAATAATTTCTAACGGGCATTTATCTAATAAAAATACAGTTGATTGTAAAACAAAAATCTTTTTTTAAAAAAATTAAACCGAAACGAAGATAAGACTTAATTTATCAGCAAAACATTGTTTTTTAAATGGAAAATCGCTTAAGAAGGAATTAGGTAAATTTATAACATATACCGAATTATAAAAAAACAAAAAACAAATGAAGATAATAACCATATACCTCATATAGTTTAATGTCATGTTATTCAGATTTGAGAGTCAGGACCTCTGACATATCGAAGAAAACGAGAAGTCAAAATTATAAATTATATTCCAAAATCAAAACTGATGACAGCTAGAATAGAAAATGCTGTTAATGAAAGTGTTCAATAAGTGAAATAAATTTGGAAACATACCATTCAACACTTCAATGGCTCTCTCCGGGAGTAAATTATCCGGTAAATCAACTAAAGCATAATTGTACCGAAGGATTATGTTTTGAGGCGAAACGCCCGTTTGTTGGCAGAAAATATTATGGAGCATTTCCTCATTAGTTCCAGAAGGTAAATTAGTGATATAAAGCTGTCTATTGACACTCATAATGCAAAATAAAAGCCCTTGAATGAAATAAAAGATAAAAGAACTAAAAAGAATGAAAATAAATAAAAAGTTAACTAAATCAAAAGGGCCAACCCCCCAAAACACTATCGAAACTTTCTCCCACGTGTTCAAACGAAATCACGTGAGTCTACATGTTTTTGAAGATAGTTTTGAATGGAAAATAGCACAGATGCAAAACTCCGCGAATTCCATTCTGATCTATATTGTAGTGTTTTACAACTGTGTTAACTTCCCAAAAACTTCAATTTCAAATAATTTAACATATTGAGAGACAGAATACTCGAAATAAATTTTTATTTTGGATGTTTTCATTCTTGCAGTTTCTGACGCATGCGCATTCGTACAATTTATACGCAAATGAATGTTGACAATTTTGCCGGCAAGTAAAACAAGGAAAATAAAGTCTTCTGTCCCCCCCCCTCACCTTTTCTCCCCCATGCAGCCCTTAAAAAAATTCTTAAACTTACAACTAAGCAAATACACGGAAATTTTAAAAGCATTTGACAAAATTTTAAATTTTAATTCCTTAATAAAGCAGCTGAATTAAATTTTCAATTAATCAGAATTTTATAAAGCTTGAAGTCCATTAAAAAAATATCTTTGCATTTAGCAGAGTTAATCTTTCGTACTTGAAACATCCTATATCCTAAAATAGCCCGTAAATAAGATTGGAGGACTAAACAGCATGTTACTATACCACATACCTTGGGAGGCATGAGGCTTGGAAGACATGACCTTGCATGAGGCTCCAGGTATTGCAAATATGCCCTCATCTTTATAAAAATAGGAAAAATCAAAACTTATTCCAACTTAAATGAATTCATAAATGAAACGTGTACCCAAAACGAAGAATTTCGATTTTGCCGATTCATAGAATGAAATATTAAAAAAATAATTGATCCTAATCATTCTTTGTTTTTGCAGCACAACATTCCATCAAATTATAATTAACTGATTTATAATTTTTCCCCTTGCTTTTAAAAAAAATCTTTATCATCTGTAAGCACTAATTTTTCTTAACATGTATTTTCATATTTTCAACTTTCAAATTCCTCCCAATCTAATAGGTTTTGAATATAAAAATGGTGGAAAAGCATAGCACAATTTAGAATGAAAATAAGCAAAAATATGAGCAAATTATCTTGCACCAATAAAATATGCAAGAAAACTACAATGATTAAGGATAGAACATCGAAACAAAATATATATCATAAATTACAGACATTGCATTTATCCCATAACGGAAATATCTTCGGTAAAATAAAAGTAGGTCGCAATCAAGATGTTTGCATTCTGAATATTACTGTGGTAAAAATTACCTAACGATACATTATCTAGCTTATTAATTCAAAGGTTTATAAATCAAACTTTCCTTGTTTTATGAGATAATTTAAAAAATGTGAGAAAAAAAAGGATCTTTCATTATTTAATTATGGGGGCAATGAGATCAAATAATCTTATTCGTACAATTTCTATTAATGCAATTATATTAATTGATGATATTAGTAATAGTAAAATATTGTCCAATTATGTACAGTTAATTATATAATAGTAAAATTATGTATAATTCTTGTAAATCCCCTATTTGAATTGGCACGAAATATCCAAAAATATTGCGTCTTATATTAGGTTGAAGAAAAAAAATCCATTATTTTTCAGCCATCTACCAAGAAAATAATGGATTTCTTTTTCCAATATTTTCAAAAATTCGATATGGAAAGAAAATAAGGGAAAGAAATCCATTATTTTCTCGATAGATGGCTGAAAAATAATAGACTTCTTTTTTCCGAACCTAATTTATTATACACTTTTTAAAATATTATACATCACGTACATTTATTCTCGGAATAGGGGAAAATTAAGATATACCGTACAATAGATGCATCGTGCTAGTAGGGTCTGCAATTGGGAAATTTTAAATATGCAAAAGAAGTTTTAATATGAAAGTGATATAGCACAATTCTTTGGACTGTTCTAATTGGTAAAAAAGTATGCTTTGCAGTCAGGATAATTCTGAACAATTGTCGAATAGACAAATACTCAAGATCTCCGAGACTAATATATTTTTAAGTTAATTTTAAGGTAATTATACCGATCACGATTATTACCTTGGTCATTGGGTTATTCAAATAATTTTAAAGGCTATAGCCTTTATAATTATTTGCGACGTATTCAAATTTTTCAATTTCGTTTAAATTTCAAGATATATTAAGAATTTCTCACCAATTGGGTCCTATTGACTTTGCAGTTAGCCGATATGACTTCTTAAAAAAATACTTGTATATTGAAAAGTGTAAAAAGAAACTTTGAAATGTATGGATTTGTTTAAAATACTTCCCTCTCCCCCTTTTTTTACGGGAGATAGAACTTTCCAGAAAGCGTGCCACAACTCAGTATTTAATTCAGTGCGTTATTAATTATTTGTTAACTTTATGAGGGTGGTGGATTGGAAGTCTTGAACTTTCCACGTACTCATACAAAGCTGCATCCGGCTCTGGCTGTAGTGTTAAAATTTAGCGTTTCTTCTGCATTATGTGCCTCCCTTTTACTCGAGATTCTTTAAGAGATGATTGTCATCTTTTAAATAATAAGATAAAACAGACGTAGTCTGTAACCCAAGATCACACGCATTTTGTAGTATAAAATTTAGGAAATTAATATCAATTATGGCATTTCCGTGAATCTCAATTGGAATATCGTGCACTTTTGCAATATATTGTGGACTGTCCTTTTAATAATTTACTCTTATTTCTACAATTTCGAATTAAGAATGGGATTTTAAGTCAAAGAAAGCGATTTTATTCTTAACCAAGACTAACTATTAGAATTGACTATAGAAATTAAGTTAAACAGAAACAGCTTATAAATATATAAGACATTTAAAGTTATTTTTGAAGAATTATTTTTTCTCTTTGATTCGGTCGATAAAAATTAAAATTTTAATGTTAAGAAAAAAAATCCGATTTAAACAAGGATTTAAAAATCTTGATAGCTTATTTAAAATTAATTTTGATTGTCTTTGAATTAGAAGTTATTTTTTTTAAATTTTCATCTAAGTAATTTGTTTTATTTCCTAATATTATTTCACTTTAAATAATTAGAAAGTGAACTAAAACATTTTATTGAAGATCTAATCTTTTTGAAATCAATCCTTAAGTTAAAAAAAAACTATCCAGGATTGTCTGATCCCTTCAGGTAAGACAAAAATAAACCATTATATAACATTGTTAACTTCATAACTTCCAGTAATGTCAAAACAATGTATAATAGTTTTCAAAATACTGTTCAATATGTTCATTATACAATATTCGGATTTTAACTCTTTCTAGGAATATCGGAAGTAGGCTTTCCACTAAGTTCATCAATCTTTGTATTAAGTTTTGAAGTTTAGCAAAAGTTCTGACAAATTTGTCAATAAAACAAATTTAATGTTTTAGTTCCCTACCCCGTCCAAAATCGTGAGACTTGATTTGTTCATTATTAACCAAGTTAAACTAAATTTATCTAATAAGTTAAAGGAATCATTTTGCTTAGGCCAATTTTAATTCTTAAAATATTTTATATTCGACTAGAAAAAAATGCCTTTTACAGGATTAATAAATGTTGCAATTAATTTTTTTGGAATAAAATTTTAAATGCCTTAAGCTAAAATAATATTTCGTCAGATTTTTCAAAATCTATATGCATCAAAATTCTTAAAAATTTCAATGACTGAAAATTTACATATTTTATATTGTACAAGATATTCGGTATCCCTCCATAACAAATTGTTCAATATCTGTCAAAATACTTCTTTTCTCTTAATCAAATTTCAATATAAAAATTAAAAATGTTGTACGGCACTGATAACGAGTTAAATAGGCAGGATGAGGAATAATGAGTATTAGGAATTGCGAATTACATAATATAATCCCCAAAAAAAGTATTCAAACAAAATTCATATGTAATTGAAATTTTGATTACAATTAAAGTTTTAAAAAATTTAAGTCAGTAAATCTGCTAAAAAAGTACTAGGACGCCGTCGAATAAAAATTGAAAAAATTAACTATCTTTATGGTTTGACTTCTAGCAGTCGACCTGGCTTGGATTTGACCCATTCTGCACTAATGATTCGTTAATTATGGTGCAGTATCAGCTTTTATGTCATCCCTGTTTAGAAATACTCATTTCTTCCTGCAAATAATCCTATACATGTTAAGACGAATTAAGGTAAGGACCCTGGGGAAAAGTCTTCACACAGGACCAATGACAGAGGAGCCATGACGTACAAATATCATCAATAAATATTTAGGGCGTTATTCCAGTGCAATTTTAAAATATCTTGAAACTTCCAATTTTCTTCGACTTAGTAAATTTCGCTTGAGAATATCAAGGGATTTATTTATTCAATCATTGCATCATTCATATAATTCTAGTTTCACTATACCAGAGTTCGCTATGCAACACCAAACTAATTGTTGGCTACTTCATATGCTACAGCAAGTCACGAATTTTGGATAAGTATTGTTGTATTTGATTTAAGCCACATTATTTTGCTTGTCAACATTTAGAAAATGCCATTTTCATAAAACTCTGTTGATTGCTTTTAGACATATATTTTGCGAGATCAATCTACTTTCCGATTTTCTTTGCCAATACAAGACTATTTTTTCCCCCTCTTCAGACCTGGAACCTCATGCATTCAGGATTTACTGATTCTCTTAATCCTAGCTCTAACTTTCAAAACTGTTTTCACCGCTGTTCTTGGATTAATGGCATCTTGTTTTACAAATCATCTCTTTTCACGTTCGCTCATTGTTCTTTTGTTCACTAAATGCCTTTTTGTTTGCCTAATGCCTCACAAAATGCCTAAATGTAATTTTCAGTTATTTGCTTTCTTGAACCTTTAAAATAGGTAAATCTGGTGAGCTTCAATGTGCATCCTAAATAATAAATTTTCCATTGTTTTATTATCCGATTTCACAGTTCAACCGAAATATTTTTCTCCCGCCATTGTTCCCTTTACAACCGCTTTGGCTGGTATATGTCTAAAATTATAGACTAAAAAAGGGTATTAAATTAAACGTCATTGAGTGCTGTTTACATTTAATTATATTAGAAAGACTGGATCAAATAGTGATTTTAAAACAATAAGAAACTTTTCTTTATATACTATATACCAAATGTTAAAGCATTTCTTGATGTATTTGTTTTAATATGATTAATAGATTCATAAATGACTTTACCTGTTATGTACGGAAAACGTCAATGTTTTGAGTCACTATATGTGCGTCTAAATTACAACCCTGCTATTGGGGGGGGGGACAATTTCTTTTGAAAACACTGATTACAATACACGGATACACTAGACCATATTGATCTATTTAAAATTGTTCAGTTCAATTCTAACTATATTCTTTCCTTTCTCAGTTATTCTGTAAGAAAAAATTAGACAGTAAATAAGGAAGGATATTGCAAATAAACAAATCTTATTACGAATAATTTTTAAGAAATGAAAAATTACTTTTAGGAAATATTCGAGATATGCAGAAAGAATGTCAGTTTATATCGATATAAAAAAAAATACCAGGAAGATAAGAGCACACAAAAAAATTGCTTCATTACTATAAACAATGCGCTGTTAATCTTTTGCATTAAATTGGAGACTCCCAGTTATCATTTTATTGAAAGAAATTCTAGTAGAATAAACTGCTAATAAAATAGTTCTCATCTAAATGTATGCATACTGAGAGCTTATTTTAAATGAAATATAATAGACATTAATTCAATAGCGTACGCTACATTTTAACATTTATAAATCATAAAAGGTAAATAATTTTGCGACAGTCACCAGTTTGGACAGCAAAAGGCTTCAGATAAAGCAAGACAGTAAGATATTTATTTACTTTAACAAAATTTGTATGAGAATTTTTATCTGATAAATTAGGATTCGGGGCTAAATTGAGTGCGGCTATTTTTCAATGAATTTAAAATTCGGAATTACAGTTGTTAATTATTAATACAGGTATCTGCATCGATTTCCCAATTTTAGTAGGAATTGTTTGGATTCCAAACATTTTTTTTACCCTTTATATACCCGATTTCTTATTTTCAATGATACTTTTTGTATCGTTGCTTTGAATTTTCAGCTAGTCACTATCGGAGCACACGCTTTTTATAAAAATTTGAATATTGGATTTTTTTTTCCTTAAAAGGAGTAATTTTTTTTTAACCTCTAGGAGCCAAATTAGATTTGACTCAAAAAGCTCCCTTAGATAATTAAAAGGAGAAAAATAATTGTTTATGATTCGAATTTAAAAACCTAGAGTTTATGGTATTTTACTGAAATTCACGCTTTTTTATTTGTTCACTCTCGCTTTTTTTAAAGAAATTATTTGAAAAATTATACTAAAAAGATTTGACTGCCACAAACTCCATTTATAAATGAAATTGTTAACTCAAGTTTTAAAAAATATTACATTTAAATAAAATAACTGCAAAAAAAACTTAGCTACAATCCGAAAATAAAAGCTGTAATAAAATTGGAGAAATTTTAAAATATTACAAAGATAATTTAAATGTTTATTTTAACGTATACAATTCTATAAAGCATTCATGCCTTAAGAATCGAGATTTTCGAGCTTCTCATCGCAAACTTCTGTATTTGTGAAAAAAAGGTTATATTTCTATAAGACAAGCCAAAGTAGCTTAAATTTTATGATTCGAATTTCCTTTGTCATAAGTCTGAAAAGATCTACTCTTCGAAAATTTATGTTCACAGTCATTAAGCTATTTCTCCGGTTTAAGACTTAAGTTAATTAATTACAAAAGAAAAAAAATCAATGAAAGAAAAGTGCAAGTTTTTTTTATATAATGCCTTTATACAAACAAACAATATATATATGTATAATCTACCGGATTTATATAGTCTTAATCTGCAACTATTTGGAAAGAAATTACGTTAAAAGCTTACGGTAAAAATCCATTAAATATTTTTCAAATGTTCACAACCAGTACGATTTCATCTTTAAAATGTTATGAAACACATTGTAAAAGGAAATATTTAAATGATAAATACAATAAACAAGAATATTTTCAAAATATTCCAATAAAAAATAATCTGAAAAATATAAAACATACTAAATTAAAAAAAATTCGCTTTATTAATGGCTTAATATTGCTTGTCCAATGCAATAGACTGTTACCACTATTTAAGAGGAATTGTATAGCATATATCGTGCAGTACACTATAGTAAGTAGATGTACTTAGAAACGTCAAACTTCTTATACTCACTGAGAGGTGAGAAGACTTGATTATTGTCCCAAAGATTCTCCCACAGTAGCCCGGGGATAAATAGCAGGGAGACCTTAGAATTCAGTGGGGCATCTTTAGATTTTGTGCCGCTTTTAAAGACCGAACCGCTCATAGGAGCTTTGGTACGAAGCAATCTCAACACAAAAGCGTTTTCAGTCCCTGCTTCAGACCTTTCAACTGAAGAGTGGATGCGTTGCCATGATATGTCATCGCTTTTTAACGCATGGTTCGGCACATGCGCAGATGACTGGCAATTCGACATTTCGAAAATTGTATACACATGAAGAAAAAAAATTGTCGTCGCCAAAGAAACAAAACATAGCAATTCTTATTGTCCTAAATCAGCAATACTTTAAATATAACAGCTCTTAAATTCTCCATTGCCTGAAACGTTCCTTAGCAGATATTTAAATTTAATCGTGGGCATAATTTAGCAGAAAGTTTGGATTTCAGGTTTTGGAATCGTGTATTTTTTTTATGTTTATAAATTTCTAGCAGATAAAAGTCTAATATTATCTATAAATCAAGTTTGTTGGTTTGTATTAAATGCTCCGGCAAATAAGTCAACAGGTTTTATTCCGTAGCAGATTCGAGGAATGAATTCCAATTACATTTTCTTAGCTCTATCCTATTTTATTCCAAATCTCTTAATGGAAAGAATATTTACAAAATTGTTTACATTGTTTTTTAAAAAAATGGTTAGCTTGATTCACGGGGCTTCTGATTTGACATAAATAGCAGTTTTAACAAACTTTGGAACTGTTCTGCCGAATGAAAGAGGCTCAAAATATATACTCAATTTTCTTCATTATTGAGTATACGAAAATGTGTCATATGAAGAAGGAATATGAAAAAGCCATAAGGTGAACGTCCCCTCTGTATTTAAATTGTGGTGAGGAATTATGGTTCAAAATATCAATCATTTCTGGCATTATACATCTTAGGCTCTTTCTCTACTAATTTCTGATTCATGAAAGCGTCAGGTGATCAAAAGAAATAAATCAATCCATTGTAATACATAAATCTGACACGTACAGAAATATTTTTCCTAAAATAGAGTAATCTATTTTGAATATGGAAAGAGCCCAACTTGGCCTAGTTGGGGCCCGGGGCTAAAACTTCTTTTGGCCCCTCCTTTGCTACCGTACTTTAGAAATTAACATTCATTAAATTAGGAAGAGTAAAATAAAATATCTATTCGATTTGGGAACACCCACTTATGTGGGGGCCCAGGGCAACTGCCCCGTATGCCCCTGTCTTAGTCAAGCCCTGCATGTAGATTAAAACTTCTGTATTTGTGAAAAAGGTTATATTTCTATAAGACAAGCCAAAGTAGCTTAAATTTTATTATTCGAATTTCCTTTGTTATAAGCCTGAAAAGATCTACTCTTCGAAAATTTATGTTCACAGTCATTAAGCTATTTTTAATTACAAGAAGTTTAAACTTCTTGTAATTAAAATGCATTGATACGAATTATTTTAAGAATACAAACACCCGCCATGTTAATAAATGATCTCGCATATGAATTTGATTTGACAACCTCAGGAACTCGCATTTTGAAAAAGTATCCTTAAGGGTTCTTTGACTTTTTTTTTTACTCCACAGTATAAAAAAAAATATATGAAGAGTAAGCATTGAACAAAACTTATTCCTTTTGGTTTCTCATGCTGTATATATAAACATTGGCAACAAGATTTCGGCTTACTGAAAGAAATACTGGCGAAACGATTGGGGATTTGAGCAAGAGGCTAAGGGATGCCTGAACACTAAACTTGAAAGTGGGGACTCCATGAAGTCAAATAAATATCCATTTACTGCCCATTTTTAGCCAACATACTATTCTTTAATGACAGAAAAAATGTTTCTACAACGCCCCGTCAAATCACCCTTGATATATAACAGCGAGAAAAACGACTCACTTTTTTTGTTGTTGTTGTTGTAAGAAATAGTAAATGCTTTTCATTAATTAAAAGAAGTATTTGCAGTTTCCAGTTAATATTGATGTATAATGATTCAGCCAAATATTTTATTTAATTTTCGTCAGCAATTTAAAAGATGCATTCGAAGCATCCTAATTTCGACCCAACAGTTAACCGGTTTCGAAATAGCATTGTGCGAACAAACGCAATTTTTCTTCCTTTTATGCAACATTTTCAGATCGATTAATCCAGAATTTCTTCACCTTTTGGGAACAATGATGGTTTAGGCAGAGTCCACTACTTTTTAGCGATACTTTACCGCGCCTTGCAACTATTTCTGCTTGTCAAGGTTTCAGTCTAATATTTTTCTTTTCCGTTGAGCATATCTAGTTTGTACAGATCTCACACTCACATCAAGAACTTTTTTATATTGCTCTCGACCGAAAATTAAAATAATTTTATTTGAACTGAAATATACGGTGGAATTTGTTGTTTTATAGTGTTTGATTGAAATTGTACTACTTTGAGTTTTATATAAAACTGTTGGAACTTTTAAGTCACAGTATTACGTCGATCGATTGGTCGATATTTAATTTATTTTAAATAATTATGAACTGCAGAGAAATGTTTTTTACTTTATCCTTCTAGCGTAATATTCCAATTAGAATGTTAGTTATGCTACATAATAGCACCAAATGAGCAGAAACAGTCGTTTTGCTGTTACATTTAGGTATCGCCTATTGCCATAATATATTCATTCAACCCAGATACAAAAATGGGCAAGGTTTTATCTGCCTGGATGTATTATTCAGTCCTTTTTTAAGCGTTACAATTTTATTCGAAAGTTCAGCACTTTAATTTTTTAGTTTATTTGTCGAAACTTGAACGATATTTATTTTTAAATCTGAACACGCACAGAAACTCATTTCCTTTTACACAGAATTTCAATCTCGTCTGTGGCTACAAACATATTCTTTTCTTATGGTTAAATAACTTTGTTATGCACATCTTAAAATTTCTGTATGTTGCTATTTTAGCCCTTCTTATGACGGATTACAAACTTTGTTTATTTTCCAGCCAAAAATTGCTAAGTTTAATTTGAAACGAAACACTGAAGAAAAAAAAAACATACATAAAGCTTACCTTATGGGCTTATCTGTTTGTAGTATGTGACTTGAAATAATAAAATTGTCAGTTTAGGTCAATCCAAAACTGAAACCATTCTCCATCAATTCTACCATAGTAAGTAGAAACGCGCATGCGCTGTTAGTTTGTGTACTAAAATGCGATGTAGGCAATACTGCCGCCTTGAAGACTCAGCGGGATATGCTTCTTATATTCTTAAAAGGTCACATTGAGCAGCAGAGAGAGATCTGAATTTTGTCTGACAACGTAATTTCAAAGAGCCCCATATGTTTGGAAAAACTTTCTTTATCATAAAAACTCGTTTATTAATCTGTGCAGCAAAGAAAAATTTCGAAAAATTGATCATTGATTTTATTTCTCGTTTAGATCTGTATTCCAAAGAACCTTGAGAATGTACAGTCTTCCAGTTTTCTGGTTGAAGTCATGCCAGATTGTTCAGGAAATCAGACAGAGGCTTAGACACATATTTAATGAGTTAGTAATCGCCTTAAGTGAATAGCTTATGCAAGATGGATTCATTTGCCACGCATAAAAAGAAATTGAAACCATTTCTACAGAAATGTAATTTTAGCCTCTATTTAGAGAAAGGTGGAAACTTTGACGGTATTGTGAAAAAAAAAATAACTGCATTTCAGATATTTCATAATAGTTTACAGATCGATGGATTCTTATCTTCATCATTATTTAATATGATACTTGTATTTTTTCCATATCGAGTATCTTCAATGAAAATATAAAGTGGCTGTTAGAAAAGATAAATAAAAAATTAATATTTCTAATCATGATTATCTGTCTGAAAATCGCAAGTAGATATAATTTTAATATAAAGATAAATAATTTGAGTAACCAGTACTATTTAAGTAATTTATAATGAGTGTAAAAACAGCAAGAAACACGTGTGATTATTCAAAGAAAAAAGATGGTACAACTGACGAAAAAGTCTTGCTTCAATTTCCTTAAGAGATAATCATTTTTCTAACGCTAAAATTCAAGAATACCTTTCACTCTGTCAGTAACATTCTAACAGATACACTTCTGAAATTTTATTATATTTTCTAATACTGCATCCAAACGAAAAT
Organism: Argiope argentata; assembly: GCA_026289955.1. Taxonomy (NCBI): domain Eukaryota; kingdom Metazoa; phylum Arthropoda; class Arachnida; order Araneae; family Araneidae; genus Argiope; species Argiope argentata. Next base: position 329,636 of record JAOUZG010022257.1, read on the forward strand.
TAATATCCAGATAATCTAACGTAATTGCTAAGTAACATAATTTATTTACTAAATTCAATAAAATCGGGTGAAACTAATAATCAATGTATGTTATTTAATTCTCAAAAAAGGTGGGCAAGCTTTCTCAAGCAGTTAGTTTTGCTATGAATTTCTACTCTAATCTAGTTTATTGGGATTGATATAAACGAGGTGTTTTATTTAAAGATATATATAGTGATTAAAATATAAATAAAATTTTCTGGATATTAAAAATGGTCATTATTTTTGTCTTCTGTATTTGTAACTATGAATTATTTCATCACAATATTTAAACTGAAGAAAAAAATCTAAAAATTTAGTGTGCAAATTAGACTTTTTTCTCTCAAGATAATACTCAAAATATGAATATCTATCAATGCTTTCTGAAGTCGTTTCATCTTAAAAGATTCGACTCATCCTCATATAACCATGCAAAGTTCTACTACAAGTTTAGAAGATTATTGTTGGCACAACCTGATTCATATTATTTTTTCTCTTCTTCGGTCTTTTCATGTTAGATTTTCCTTTTGCAATGTGACAATTTTATTTGCACTTAAACCTGTTTAATCTCTTATTGAGTTTATAACAGTAGCTCATCGTGCTTATGGTTAAATAAGATCTTTGTACTGTATCTTGAGAAGTCAGATCCATGCATCGAATTAACGAGAATAAGAAAGGGAGACAAATAAGTCTCAATGGATGATAGTTGTTTTGTTCCAGAAGTATGTTGTTGTTACTATTGGCACTTGACCTGGATCAGTCGTCAGTTATTTTAAGCCGAATGAGCGTATCTTGTTTTTGATGTATCGCCAACTAGGGCCAAGAGTACGACTTAGCTACTTACTCATCTCAATTGCTGGTACAGCCCCTTTTTACAGGTGGGTACATACTCCTCACTGATGACGCACACAGAAGAACAAGCATGGCCTCACCGGGACTCAAACCCGGGACGTCCAGATCACGTGGAAGATGCGCTACCACTGTGTCAGGTCGCCGGCCCAGAAGTATGGGTCCACATAGATATCGTCGAGCAAAAAAGGCAAAACATAAACGAAGCATTACTATCGGGTAATGCTTGTTAATGCTTAGATAATCTAAATAAGAGATACTTTAAAAAAGCGTACATTACTCATTAAAGCAGTTTGATTAGTTTCCTCAAAACTTTCTAGTATATTCTCTAACAACAGTGTTATTAAAGAATTAGACTTTTTATTGAGTCAATCGTGTGGTCTTTGGCAAATTTTTTGGATTCTATTAACCTCGTGTAAGCGAGGTTAATAGAATTCAAAAACCAAATTCGTGCTTTAGACGTGTTTCTCCCAACCGATTGAAATCGAAACTTGCTGAGAATTAGAAATGTAATAAAAAAAACACATACTAAATTATATTATATCACATACTAATTATATACAAAATTTGATAAATTTAGGTATTTGTGTTTTATGAGTTGCCGCGTTTATGTGTTTCTGAAAGTATAGATCGCCAGACAGCCAATCCGTGGCTGGATTTGATTCAAAATTTTATCAGTGTTTATACTATAAATGCTAAATACATGTAACGAGTTTAATTTATCTACGAATACATATAGCAGATGTTATTCACTTTGTTTTGTACTCATCGTGTTAACTTACGACTGAACATCCGGACAGAAAGACAGACTTCCTTTGAACAGATTTAGCTCACAATTTGGTAGAAATTTGCAAATTTTGTGTGTATCCCATGTACCGTCCCTCCTACCTCAAAGTGCTTCTGTGTGAAGTATGCCTTGAAATTAAGAATTTTATTTTATATTCATAATAAGATTTATTACACTTTAATAGAACTATTAAAGTCAGCATTTTCATTAAGCAACAGTAAGAATAATAAGCCTTTTCTCAACATAATGCGATTTTAAAAATCAAATGAATTGTTAACAAAATTGTTATCTCTTCTAGAAAAAGAATAATCTGTTCTTTGTTGCTCACAAACTAGATCCCTTGATATAGAGCTACCGAATTCGGTTCGTATATAATTGGAAGGGTGAAAATCTCCATTTCAAAGATTGTGTGTGTTTTTAAAGTTTAATTAGGATTATATTTAAAAAAAAACATTAAACGAGATTATGACGGTCTCCCGCAATAGTATTCGAAAATATTATTGCACAAAAATAATTTTTGCACTGTTATAAAATTTAAAACAATTATTTTTTGATGATAAAAATTTAACTGTCACTCAATATTTTTGCTAAATTTTGAAGAAAAAAAATGTATGATATTTTTGAGTGTTTTATTGTAATAAAAACCGTTTCCAAATTTTAATTAAATACTCAATGACATGATTTTCTTACACTGTTGAAAGCTAAGGAAGAAATATTCTGCTATTTGGCAATTTTCGTGAGGATAATGAAAGTGTGGAACTAAGAAAAAGAAACTACAATAATGCTTTCAATTATTTTATGAGCCGGTTTTCTGGCACAGAGGTAGCGCGTCTTCCTCGTGTTCTAAGAGTTTTGGTTAGGACATGGTTGCTCTTCTGAGTGCTATCTGTGGCTATGCCTCATCCCCGTAAAAAGGGACTGTGAAGGCAAATTTGGTGAGTGTAGCTAAGGCGTACTTTTAGCCATAGCTAGCGCTATTTCAAAAACAAGAGACGCTCTTTTCGGCTTAAATCTGCTGCTGTATCAGCAGGGGGCTTGTCCATGAGAAGTGCCATAAGTTACAATAACAACAGTTACTTTATGATGTCACGGGACTGGACTCTATTATATCAAAAAATGTGCCCAATTAACAGATCAGGTCATGCATCAGAAATTCAAATGAATTTAAACTTTACCAATATCTAGCGAAACAGTTGACCGTCCAAGAAGTATAAAAATTGTTGTTTTAAAACAATAATGTGATCATACTGAACGTTGAAAAAAATGTGGTGTTAGTTCTCGACAAATCTTTTGGCTAAGCAAATACTTTGATGTTTTAGTTTCTTCATTGAGATAATTACAAATAAATTTTTTATTTAATATAATTAATAAAGAATTAGGCCAAATAAATTAAGAAAATAAATGACTTTTTTCTAATAAACTAAATGAATTTCTTTTCTTAAATAAATCCGAATCACAAAAAATGTATTAATATGCCTTCAGTAATGGTTGTTTAGAGGGTTAAAATAACTCCTATCAATTGCTTAGAACTTCTGAACTTCTCATGACTTTGTTTTCTTCGGAATTCATTAATCCAAGTATCGATAAGGCTACTCTTCTTTTTTTAGTTTTCTTTGGAAATCTTAACAGGTTGTGTCTCAAACAGGAAATGAACAAAAATCTTACCTTTAAGCTGGTGCGCAATTTTGCTTAGTGAAAGTTGTTGTTACTATGGTCCTTCACAAGCCTGCTGACGACCTGTCTGCGATTTAAGCCTAGTGTGCAGTGGTCTCCGAGGGCCAAGTCCCTTGAGAGCAGGAATCAGACTTCTAGCTCATATGAAGATGACAGACACATTCACTTGCACTACTCCTTTTTACATGGGGACGCTTTCACACACCTTGAACGCTTGAAGCGGCGTTCACACGACCCGCCGAATCTGCAGACGAGTCACGCATTCCCCCGTTTTACCCATCTTGCGGTTTTTTGTGATGCTTTCATGTCTGTGGACGCCTCCGAAGTTTTGCCGCAGATTGTCGGTAAAGTGTCCAGGCATCAAAGGACACCGAGAAACCGCAAGAGAGGTAAAACGGGGGAACGCGTAGCCCGACTGAAGATTCGGCGGGTCGTAAGAACGCGGCTTCATAGAGAGAACACAGACTAGACAAAAATCAGGCCTAAACTGCGACTCAAACCCATGACCCCCTAGATCGTGGGGATGACGCTTTGCTCTTAGGCCAAGCCGCCGGCTGGTTAGTGAAGTTAAACTACATTTTAGAATGGGATAAGTGTTCTTGGATATCTCGCATTCTGTCTTACGATATGTTCTGAAAGATATATGTATTCTAAAATAAAAGTGAAAGAAATAATGAGAATGCAATACAAAATTCCAAAACACCCGATTCGAAAAAATGAAAAAATCTCATCCCTAATCAAATTTTATAATATATTGTTACAAGCGGGCGTGTGGAAGGAGAAAGCGAATGGCGACGGCTGTTGAAGAGCTTGGTGCCAATCGCATTGATTTGGTGAAAGAAATAGTCTGGTTGCCGCTGGATCGTTTGCGGTGTTTTCCGAAGTTTCGCGTATTTCGGGGCGCTCGCTTGCTCGGCTATATAAGGGAAGGGTTGCCGTAGTTTCGGCAGTTTTCTCATGGAAGAGAAGCGTCTCGTTGGACTAACGGATTACTTTTCTTGCTTGCTATTAGTGAGCTGTGTTTACGTTTGCTGTTAACGTTATATTGTTACGTTTTTAGCGTAGTGGGTTTGAATTGAATGGATTATATTTGAGGACAGCACAAACAAATTTATTTACAGCTATTTACAGGAGGACTTGATAAAGTAAAACTTCGGATAAACACAATCCAGAAAATTCAAGCCTTATGCACAATAACCACAGTTTCGAAAACAGCTATCGCATAGCACAGCAAACAGTAAATTACAGCGAGCTCAATAACACAACTTTAACACCAGACGCAAACACAGCTCACTAATCCGCTAGTCTAGCGAGACGCTTCTCTTCCGAGAGGGGAAAACTCTCAAGTAATTAACTTACTCCACTCCTATTACGGCAACCCGACCCTTATATAGCCTGGCGAGCGTCACGAGAAGTAACGCGGCGCAGCCAGAATTGTCTTTGGGCTACCAGAATATTCCCCTCGCCCAGTCAACTCGGCTGGCACGAAGCTCCTAGTGAAGCGTCGCCAATGTTTTCTACTTCGGAGTGCGTTCGGTCGCTTGTAACAGTATTATTGAGCTCGCTGTGATTTACTGTTTACTGTGCTATACGATAGCTGTTTTTCAGTCTGTTTTTATTGTGCGTAAGGCTTGCATTTACGCTGTAAGGGACTGTTGACTGCTGGACTGTTTTTATCTGAAATTTTACTATATCGAGTCTTCCTGTAAATGCATGTAAATAGCTGTAAATAAATTTGTTTGTGCTGTCCTCAAGTAAAGTCCATTCAATTCGAACCCGCTACGCTAAAAACGCAACAGTATGTATGCATATTTATTTTTGAGCGTGTTGTTGCTCTGTTCATGTTCTTTTTTTAAAAATGTTTCATTTCTCAACTATTTGAAAAAAAAAAGAAAGACAAAAGGCGGGTATATCGTAAACCTAAGCTCTTGGTAACATTTATACACTGCACAATTATTCACGGAATTTTTCTCTCTCTTACTTTAAAAGAAAGAAAGAAAGAAAAAGAGCTTAAATGAACACTTGTGAAAAGTGAAATGAAATGTGGGAAGGGTAAGCTCTAACAGAAAATAGATATAAAAAGGATGAAGAATGAGAAGCCATCCTTTAAGCTAAAGAGATGTGTTTTCAGTCTCTTATTTATTCCTTGATAGATACTAGTATACATTTTGAATAGAATCATTCAATTCCTACTATTAGTTCACACTCTCCCTATATATATTTATACATTTTGATCAGATTTTCAGTCGTTAATAAAACACTTTTCATTCCTCCTCTCAAGTTCAAATACAATTTTTTTTTTAATTTGTAGTGGATGACACTAGATTTTAATACCGCTTTTTCAAATATTCATTCAATAATTTTTAATTCTTCAAATAGAGATTCAGCAGTTTGTAATGGAAATCGAAATCGACAGACATTAGCTCAATCGGTAAAATGCGAGAATTTCGGTATTTTTCGCGTGTAGGGTGAAAAATGAGAGCTCACTTCTTGTGAAAATCAATAATTATTTGATAAATTATTTGTATTAATTGCACTTTTTTTGATAAAAAGTAACTAAAATAAAATTTTTCTTTGTTGACCTAAGTAAGAATTGACTTTGAACTTTTTTTTATTTAAATTTTTTTAGTACATCCATCTTCGATTTCCGGAATTCGTAGTATCGTTACATTTTTTTTATTTGAATAAAGCATTAGCATATACCCAAACTTTTCGCATACTCTTTATATAAAAGTACTATCTCCTCACCCTGCTTCGGTATGTAGAGTACAGGCAGGCATGTACTCTCAGGCTTGAGTACAGGCATGAATGTTTTGGAAGGCTCCCGGGGAACAATAGTTATGAAACAAGGATCTTTACACAGTAGCATTTTTATTGAATCTAATATGTGACCTTGGTAATTTTGTGCTTTTAGATGATCGTTTGTTGATTGCATAAATACTACTTATTTATAATATTATGAAAATCGAAGGATACGAAGGTGCAGGTAAAACACACATTTTTTTCTACGAAACGTTTATTAAATACATGCAACACAAACTACAAATACGCTGTGAATTAATGGTATTCAGTCCACTAATTACGAGTGACAGCAAATTTCTTGTTAGAACGCACGCCAAAAAAAGAAAAAAAAAGTTCTTTCAAGCCGAACCAACTATTTCAACTAATTCTCTCGGAACTGTCTCCGCTCATGAGAGCTGGGGTGACGGGGTGCCTCGCCCGGGCAGGGGATTATCTCCGGTAATGATAGATTTCGAAGTGCCTGGCGCTCACTTTATTACCGAGACTGTCTTCGACAGGCTCTGAAGATGGAAGGATTGGCTCCGGTCCTCCCATGCCGTGTCTTAAATAGCGTCTCTCTAAAGTGGGCAGGGCTAACGCAGAGACAGCACGGTTGCTCCAGACATGTGTGGAAATTTCTCAAACATTCTCTATGAACAAATCTTTATTTCTTGGCTCCCACTGCACATTTTAGAGTTTAGCAAAAACTGTTAGTGACCTCCTTATGTTGCCAACGCATCTATATCGCCACAGAATTACGATTGTAATCACAAGATCATACAGCGATTTTTTTTGTCCTTGCGATTAAAATCAACCTCTAGTCGGTTATGATTTCAAATATGAAAGGTATTTACTCGTACATTAATATGTCAAGTATGTACAACAAATTTTATTCATCTAGTTAACTCCATTTCGTAATAATTGTACCGAAATTCGAACAGTTGAAAAGACAGATTTTCTCTGAATAGATCTTGCTCGAAAAATTTGGTGTAAAGACCACACACCGAGTTTTATTCCTTTAGTTTAAAATGTTTTCCAGTTCTCTTTGTCTGAGACTACAGACATTTTCCAGAAATGTGCTTTTTGAACTCAGGTATGTCTGAAATGTAGAGATCCGACCAAATATGGACTTTTAAAAAATTATAAAACTTTTTCTTTGTTTAATGTGTGTTTGAAAAATTAACAGTAGGATTGGTCTAATTGAAACTTTTTTGCATATCCTCCAATAAAAGTTTTATCGCCCACCTCACATGCAAACACTTGCGAATTCTGGTTAAAAGCGTTGATACCACCCTTAGGATTGACAAATAATAGTCACGAAGTATAGATATTTAGCAGGTATTAGTTCTATTATTAATAAAATAACAATATGAATTAGTTGAGCAAAAGAATATATATCACATTTTTAAAGGAAACCAAATTTAGAAACGGTTCTATATTTATAGTCACAAAAGCACATATCGAATTTTATTTATTACGAATTATTGTGTTCATTTGTATACGAAAGTATGGACTTATAGGCGATAAAGTCTTTGACAAATTTGTTTGAAAATTAATAAGAACCTATTTTTAAGATGTGAAACCTGGGTAACAAATTTTAAATATCTAGCTGTTTGAGTTTTGTAGTTATATATTTGTAGCACAATTAATTCATATTAATTCATATTGTATATAACTGTTCCTGATAAGGCAAAAAATATAGATTTTTTCAGAAAGCATTTTATTCAAAATTTGATAAGAATCTACAAATTTTGTTTCCTCGCAATATAACAAACCCATACACCAATACTCATATGTATGTGTTTAAATATGTTCATATGAATGCCTGTATAAAAAAATTTCACACATAAAATGCATATAAGCATAAAGTACCAAATTTTATTCATCTACTTGGAAGATATTTCAGTACTTTTCAGTTAGCCAGGTGGCAATGAGAAATCGCCAAAGAAATTAGGGGGAATTCTACATTATTTGGCGATTTTTCGCTTTAAAATCACTGTAAGAAGTTTGTTAGTTCCACAATAATTGGTAATTTTTCGCTGCCACCCGGCTAACGGAAAAGTACCGATATTTCGAGTTACATATTGTTCACATACATATGTCATAGTAAAAATATGTTTTTGGAACTTAAGGAAATATCAAACGCGGAAAATCGTTAAAATCTAGAGTTAGAATATTTTGATGATTACAATACTTTCTCTATACTTCATAAGAGAGGAAATAAAATTGTCAAGATACCAGATATCTGATATCTTTTCATCAATAATAAACTGTAATGACTTGATCCTGGTCGATCATATTAAATGGTAGCGTTTTAAACACAGAAGTTTCATTTACAGCTTTATACAATAACAAAAACAATAACACGCCCTCTAGGCTAAATTCTGAGAAATATTTACAACTGGATTGTCAGTTCGGCATCTATGCCGAGAATTTGCAAGCTGTCCGCGTATCCGGATACTGCATATAGCTCCAGAGATCTACGGATTACTTCCGGTAGATCTTTCCAACAAACTCGAGATCATGTGGCATCTCTTCAACTTCAGCACTGCTCACAGCTCGTCTCGTTGTCGTATCCACTCTCGTCCAGTCTCTAGCCAGGTCAGCTGGTCTCGTCTCCCCGAATCGGCTTGTCTCGTCCACCGTATCAGATTGTCTCCTTCCCCAACAGCTTCTCGATCGTCCATTTTAACAGTGGTGAAGCTCCACCTCTCAGGCTCGCATTGGCACGCTGGAGATGCCGATTGTCCAATCATTCTTCAGGAATACTCCCAATAGCGCGTCGTCATGTCGTGGCAATATTCTTGAAACAACCACCCCTTAACAGAACCTTCACAATACACAGATAGTCGCATCTGGAGGTTTTAGCACTCCTTTCCTCAACGGGTCGTAAAAAGCATATGCTGTTCACTATTGGAACTTTATCCCAGTTTGGTCCGTCCATAGAAGAAATAGTCCCATCTGGGGGTTTGACACAGTTCCATTCTTCAATGGGTCGCAAGCATGTGTGTTCCATTATTTGTATAGGTGACGACTTCTTTACAAAACTTTATTCTTAGATTTTCGAAAATTAAACTTATAGGTTGCAATGCTGAATTTCTCATAATATCTCCTATTAGGAACAAAATAGATCCCAATTCATATGATCCCTTCGGCTGTTAACGTATTCAGAATATTGTTACGTTTTTAGCGTAGCGGGTTCGGATTGAATGGATTATATTTAAGGGCAGCACAAACAAATTTATTTACAGCTATTTACAGGATGACTTGATAAAGTAAAACTTCAGATAAACACAACCCAGCAGTCAACAGTCACTAACAGTGTAAATACAAGCCATACGCACAATAAACACAGACTGCGAGAAACAGATATCGTACAGCATAGCAAATATTAAATCACAGAGAACTCAATAATACAACGTTAATAGCAAACGTATACACAGCTCACTAATAACAAGCGAGAAAATTAATCAGCTCTCTCAAAGAGTCGCTACGCTTCCGAGGGGAACTCGGCCAAGTTGTGGCAACTCGTTCCTTATATAAACGAGCTCGCGAAACTTCGGAAATCAAAGCGAGCGATCTAGCGGGTACCAAACTATTCCTTTCGCCAAATCAACCCGGCTGGCGCCAAGCTCTTCGACAGCTGTCGCCAATCACTCCCCCTTCTGGGCCTTTCACGGCGTTCGCCCGTTTGTAACAATATAATGTAAAAACAGTAGAAAAGTGAAATGATACATTCATTGAAACTTACCATATTACCACACTTCAAAATGTCCAATAAAATTCAAGAAACATGAAATTTTTAGAAGAAATTTCTTTGCATACTGTAGTACTATTTGCCTGTGACGACAGAGGCGGTGTCAGCAGGGGGCTAGGGGGCTATTTCCTCCCTCTCGGCAGCCTCTTGCCCCCCCCACCGTCGGTGGGATATTGAGAGTTTCATCAGCAAATATGTTCACCATTTCAGAATGTTTGTAGAGAGCCATCGAAATTATAAATGATAATTATTAAATGATTATTTAAAAACCTTCTTTAAAATAATATATTGTAAACAATCAAAATATTCAAGTAAATGTTAAATTGTTTTGACTATATTTGGCAAAGTAATGGATAGGATTATAGGTCAATAATATGCCGTATTTTGCGAACAATTTTTGATAGACCAATTAAAATCTGAAAGTAATGAATGCCGAATGCATAATGTTAAGCAGATTTTCAGACATCTGATTGAAATTTCTTTCATTCGGCTTAAAATTTCTACTGCTTTTGACGATATAACCGAAAAGGTGACGAGTGAATAAGGTATCGATAAGGTGATGAGCTAATTTTGCTGACAAATTTTGATCGGCCGACTATGAGCTCAATGTAACGAGTGCCGAAGAAATCCTGTGATTTACAGACATTTGATTAAAATGTCATTCATTGAACTTTTGCACTTGATTTGCACTTATTTTGGTAACATATCCGACAAGTGAATGAGATATCGCATTCTGCTAGCAATATTTGGACGATCAACTTTGAACAGAATATCGAAGACTATATTATTTATTTTCAGACATTTGATTTAAATTTTATTCAATTCAATTTTGATCAAATTTCGCTTATCAAATTTTTAATTTTCAATACTTTTGGCAATTTAACTGAGAAGGTGACATGCGAATAAAACGTGTCACATGCCGCATTTTGGCAAAAAAAAAAAAGTTTGATTTGGGGACGAAGAATTCATTGCGATGGATGTCGAAGAATTTAAATCCAATTTCTCAGACATTGATTAAAATGTCATAATGTTCATTCAGCATATGATTTACATTATCTTTAGCAGAATATTTGGCAGTCAAATTTTTTTCGACTTATATTTGTCCTCCGGCGAAGATTTTATCATAGATTGTGGAAAAAAATTATTTTTATCGAGCACTTCAATTACCAGTGGAATTAGAGAATTTGGAGTTTTTATATTTATTCATGAATAGGACAATGCAGATGTATTTTTTTATAAGTTAATGTGTTTTTCATAAGATGTGTTTCATAATTTCTTAAGTTAGATGTCTTATTCATCTAATTGTTACTTTCTCGGTAAAGAATTGGTAAATTTATTTTATTCATTTCACTGCGAAAATTGTCTAAAATCTAGTTAATGGTTAAACCAAATTTAATCAACTACTCTCTCTCTCTCTTTACACCCTTTTGCTATGCATGCGAAAGAGATGATGTGAAATTATGTCGCTTCACAACAAATCACTGGAGTAAGTAACTTGCATAATTGTAAATTAAATTTATTTAACATTAAAATGTCCGCTTTCTTTTGCAATCTAACGTATTAGGCTACAATTTTTATATTACTCTAAAAAACATTACTGACTACAATTGAGGGGGGGGGGAATGAATATTTGCAGTATGGTAGTTTTTAGCTGCATTAAAAGAGTTTAACTAAATATATACAAAATTTGTCAAATAAATTACGACCTAAATTATTCAAACTCTGCATTTAATATCATGCCCATGTAATCGGGTAATGTATAGTTTTTTTTCTTCGTCTTTCAATTACTATTCATGACAAAAACTATATATTTATAGATCCTTTTAAATTTTTAATAGATTTTGTATAAAAATATCGATAAAAGATGATTAAAATAGTTATTCTTAGAATATTCATATAAAACACATTAATCCCTTGTACTTACGAATTTACTTCAATTCCTAATTGGATGAAAGATCTTAACTGGGATAATTACTGTTATTTCAATCCCTAGAATAATATGAATGCAGTGCTGCGTTTCCAAGTGATTTTTACATTTTAAAATTTTTAATATTTTCCCTTAATTGCTGATTTAAAATTAAAAATTTAGTAATTAAATTCCGAATCCGATTCCTCATTGTATACGAAGAGGGTAAGAAAATCCAATGCTTGCAACTGAGGAGGTACCCCCACCTCACTTTTTTTTCTTTTCTTGGAGGAATATTAGCTTGCACTAACTTCAAATTAAAAAAAAAAACTTCAGCCTAAAAATAGAGAATTCATATTCAAGATCAAATTGTTTCTTAATAAAATGCATTCTGTAACGTTTTGGCCGGGGCTACTGGTGAGTTGGGCCGAAGACAAGCCAGGTCTTGGAGAAATAAAAATCTATTTATTTTCAGCTATAATACATATATATTTTTCGCACAAATACACCTTCTTGATTAAAAGGGTTACAGGATTCCACTAGGGAGAAGTGCTGTGCCTCAAATAGTCAGGTAGTCTCTCTCGTAGATGAAGACGGAGGGTGGAGTTCTTGAAACTCCCGCAAGATCTGGCCCGAGGTTCGGGATTCTCTGCTTGTTGATTAACCTGCTGGGTTTTGTAGAGCGTAAAGTGATGAACTGGCTGGAAGAGCAACTCAGGAGGCAGCTGTTCAACTGGTTGGAGGTATTCCCAAAGCTCGGATGAGCTTTCACACTTCAGACGAGACGCTGAAAGGTTCCGATGAACTCCACGTGGGCTCGGCTACAGGGTGAGGCGGCCTACGTACATTCCAAAATTCTCTCCTGAGAATTTTCCACAGAATTCCAAGTTGAATTCTCGCTCCAATCACCAGCTGATGCTACTCGTCAGTCTCCTTGTCAGTCTCTTCTCAGATCGCTTTTTCACACCGTTTTTATCTCGGTCTCAGAAACCGGCCCTTGGTGGCAAATGACCAATCAGCATCATTCCCGAAGTTTTTGATCACCTGGCCCAAGTTATCTCTCCAATCACAAGAGAGGGGTAAATGGCGTCTAACCAGGAGACATCTTGGTCCTATCTAGTCTGCAGTTTTCCCCTTTCACAAATTCCTGGTTATCTATCGTTGTTTCCCGTGAGAAAGCAATTTGATATCTTCTCACCTGTTATCTATATGAAACCGCCGCATCCGTTATCGATGGTTGTTCCCGTGGGAAGCAATTTGATTCTACTTGTTATCTATGCGGAAACGTCACAATTCGCTTTTTAAGCCTAAATATATAGTGAAAATATATACATGGTATATCTAATATTTAAGCAGCCCCATCTTTCATATATTACATAAAATAGTGAATGTGTACATATATTTACAAAATATTTTCTCCAGCCTTCTTAAAAAAAACAGCATTGTATCTTTTCTGCATTATATATTTATTTAGTCAGAACTATAGTAAATTTTTGATGTATAAATTGTAATTTTTTGTATTTTTGTTAAATACTTATTCTCGGATTCGAAACACATCCAAATCCCTACTCGTTGCCGCAACCCTGATTTAATAAATATTTTATGAAGGGAATTAGGCTGAAAAATCATTTTTTGTTGAAAACATCGAATATTTTTTTGCTGTTTTAGATTCCTAAATTTGTTTTGTAATTTTTTTCCCAACATTCATTTTATATAGCTTCCACGATAAGAGCATTCATTTCTTCATTTAGGGCGACACCCTATTCTAGCGTAATCAGTGTTCCTATCAGTACAGTGCAACCTAGAATAAAATGAAGCCATATTTTTTTCTAAAATTAGATCTCAGTGCTATTAAATCTCAAGAGCTATCTTTTGTCGGTCAGTAAAAGAAGCAAATAAGAGCATTTTTTATTCTTTTTTTTTTACAAATACCTTTGCAAATGTTTAACAACGAAAGAAAGGACCAGTATCTACATAAAAAAAGAAGCAAAATAATACTTGATTTCCTTTAATTAAATGTAAAATTAACTATTTTGAGTTATTTTTTAAGCCAAATTAGAGGTATTGTGCTTGCTTCCGTTTCGGATTTGTCTTGCCTCCCCGTCGGCAAATACCTGCTGCCACCTTTGTGTGACGAATAGTCTTTGTAGATATTCGTTGTCTTTAATTCCAGTTAACTCATTTAGAATATCTTCAATTTTCATAGAATGGGGAAATTGCCAGACAATAAACATGTTGTACTTTAATTGTAATTAAAAAGTAAACTATTCAAAATATATATGTAGTTCATTTATCTTATTAATTTCTCGGTATCATAACTTCTTTCTTTTAGTCATCTAGCAAGGCACGTGCATCTATATTAATAAAAATGGATCTCGAAATGCGTTGCTAAGCGCAACATTAGAGAACGGCTCAATCAATTCGGCTAATTTTTTTTAAATATTTTCGTTAAGACACAAGGATGGTTCTTATGGAAAGAAAAAATGAAAAAACTGCGAGGAAAATAGTTAAAATGACACTTTTCTTACTTTCCCGCCAAAAATCTTCCATTTCCTTCCCTTACACCAACTGAGCAGGATAGCAGGAAGTAATAAATTATAATTTGTTTAGACAGAAATACGCGAAGTCAGTTGGTTTTCCTTTCTAGATAACGGGATGTTTAAAAAAGAAAGAAAATAGTTGCGTTTATTATTAGTATGTATGGATAGTTAATTTATGCCTGCTCAAAATAAAGTCTGGGCAGGGAAGAAAAAAAGAAAGAAAAGAAGGGTGTGTGTGTGTCACTATCATTTCCTCTATGCGCGGCATTTTCCAATCTGTTTTTAAACTTTCGCATCTCTTGAAAACCAATTGTGTCTTTATTTGTTTAGTGTGTTTACATTTATGAAAATTCGAATCTCATTATTCCATAAAAACGTAGAATTTTAGACCTTTCCCTCCACCATTTAAGTAAAATATCAATTCCGGGACAATCATTGCTCGGCTAGAAAGAGAAAGATGAGTAGTACAATGAATAGAACATCTGAAGAAAATATTACTATAAATGAATTATATGATTATCAAAATTTGTTTGGTTTAAAAATATTTTGGTGCAAACCCTGTTATGAGACACAGCTACATAAAATATTTCATGAACATTTTAGCGAGCATTAATTCTGGCGAACTGACTGGTCGCCAAAGGCGGCTAGTATTAAATAAAATTCATCTTTTTTAGCTTTCAACAATCGAAGCAAATCGCATGTAGAGAGCTGCTAATGGAACAGTGGAAAGGGTTTGAACTTCAAGACATCAATGTAGTTTATTATTGGAAATTAGGAAAGAAAAAGATTGGGGACTTATTATTAGCAAACTACTCAAAATTAATTAAATGGTATTGTTAAAAGGAATTTTTTAAAAAAATTTATGTGATTACTTATTTATTTTTGAACTATAATATAATCCGAAGTCGTTGAAGAAAAAGGCCGAATCAGTTAAATTTTTCTTAATTAAAATTACAAAAAAAAAAAAAAAAAAGACATCGCTTTGAGAAGAGTATTTCTTCGCTCTAAGATATACTGTTCGTTCCAGTATCCTGAGACTATCTCTTTTCAACGATTCTATGTCAGTTTAGTTTAGTTATGTTAACATCCCGTTTTAAAGCAATACCAGAGCCATTTTGGGACAGATCTTGCAATTTTTAATCGCTGTCAGATGACGAGGATGGCACTTGAGCTGACACCCTCCCTCCACACCATGTCACATCAGCAAGAGGAAGTTTAACGGGCAGTAGACTCTCTTGCATGATGTTTCTTCGGTGGAATCGAGTCTCGAACCTGAAAGTCTCCGGTTCCGAAGCCGAGACCTCACCACCAGGCCAGACTATGTCACAAAGGCGAAAGGATGCGTGCACTTGTGGAATGCGCTTTACTGTTGAATGTTAATATCTCCTCCTCTCATCTTTCCTATTAGTCATCTTTCCTATTTAGTCGAATCAAACTCATCCTTAAGTATGCGAAAAAATGTGAAGGGTTTCAGAATCTGTTGGCGAACAATATCTGTGTTAAATTTGGCAATAGTCCTTTTTTGACAAAAAAAATCTTTTCATCTTTGCTCTTTCTCAAATTAGTTAGAACTTAGTATGCATTTGAGTAACATTGATTTAACGTGCGGTGTTTGTTTTAGATTTTGTGAGGAATGGAACAATCTGTAACGAAATTATGCTATAAAATTCAAAATCGAGGTTTTAATTAATTTCCTTGCTTTAAACTTCCCTGCGCAAAAATAAATAAATGCTGAGTTATTTTGTCTGAGACAAAAATAACTCAGAAAAGCTTTGAGTTGAACGAATGAAATTTGGTATGTGATTTTTGCAACAAAGATTGCACTTTCATGATTTCTATCAAATGTGGAATATAAGCCATTCAAATAAAGTCTGTCCATCCGGTTTTTCAAATATAAATTAACGCACTAACTTCAAAAAACAAACAAACAGAGATCTAAATGGATAAAATTCAGCACACATATTTAATATTTATGTATCACCTATCAAAGTTTGAGTCAAGTACAAAAATGGGTTACCTATGACTGTGCATTCGGATTAAGAGACACATTTTAATTCTACGCTCTTTTCTGAAATCTGTACTCTTTTCAAAATCATGAAATCCTGAGCAACAGTAATGCATCATGCGCCTGGTAAAAGGTTCAAAAAATTTTGCAGAATAATTTTTTTTTATTTTTCGTTATTTTGTTTTAAAGATGGCAGAGCGGGATCAAGAATGGATGAGCCGACTTCCATGCGGATGTGCCTCTTGGAAAGGTTGGTTTCAGTATTTCTCATATGAGAGAAAATGATATTTTTGATTTAGAACAATTTTAAACGAAGTTTTAATAAGAAAAATATTTGAACACGATTTAAATTCTATTAAACAGTAGAATCACAAATTCTTTTAAAATTATAAATGAATATATTATTTAGCTTTTACATCACATGCTACAAAATTTCTAAAAGATAATTAATTAAAAATATTAGAATAACATTATACGCATAAAGAATACATTTTTGAATATGAATCTATAATACACAGTCCTTGTAAATTAAATTAAAACGTAGCGTTAATATATTCAGATAATATCACAAAAAAGCTATCGAAATTTTGGCGACCCCCCAAATATATGGAATTATTGATGTTTGCTATGGCACTTTTCAAACCCGCTGGCAGGCTGGTCAGCGATTTAAGCCGATTGAGTCTAAGCCGATCTTGTTTTTCAGTAACAGCAGCTGGGGCCAAGAATACGACTAAGCTACACACACGTCACAAACCTTTTTAAAGGGCAGATTTCATTCATTCATCCACAGATTGTAATTTAGATCTGGAACAATCACCTCTGACCCAGTACCTCCAGTGGAATTACTTTCGACAGGGAAGACTTTGTGACAAAACGGATTTAACATGCGCCAACCACAACACACACGGAGAGTCTTCGGCTGTCGGGTTCGAACTCGCAGTCCAACGGATGCGAATCTAACGACCTACCAAATATGCTATCCCGGCTCCACAAAGCTCGGAATTCGCCTAATTTAATAAATTGGCCTCGATTGGGATACACTTATTGTTACTTTTTCTGTTGAGTTGTAAGAGCGTGACCCGTGAAATGATTCTTTGGACTACATTAGATGTGATTTTTGATAAAAAGTTGCAACTGCTTCATCTTTAAATACAATAGAAGAATAGGCTAATCATGACGAATATATATATGAAACTTTTCGAGGCATGGTTAGAAAGCGCACATGCGTCTCTAAGAAAACAATTTAATTTGTCCGTTGAAATGTAAATACTTTTAGTATTTTCAGAACTAGGGTTTATACAAAAACCGACTTTTTGAAAAATTAGTTTTTGAATTCAAAAAAAACGGGTATACCCGGTTTCCGAATTTTTGTTAAAAAAATAAAATAGCGGAAAATATTTTGTTTAATTTATATGAAATGACAAAAAACGGAATCAATATCCAAGTCAAAATATATAAATATAAAAAATAGGGATTACATATACGCATTACTTACATAAAATAACGAAAACTCGGACAAAAAGTTCAGATAACATCTATATTATTTTCACCAATTCTAATATTATCTAAGAAAATAGTACACTGCTCAAAACAATTAGGGGAGCACATGGTTTTAATAGAATTACGCAAAGATGTCTACCAATAAGTAACATAAAATGAATCATCCGTAAATTACAACCTGTCAGGAGACGGAAGAAGAAAACTTTATATGCAAATCAAAGTTCATGACGTCAAAAACCAGAAAAAGGAGATAAGGCCAGAAATCGGGATGTTGCAGAAAAGTCTATTTCATTGCCGTAACTATGAAATTTGATTGCAGAGTCTTTCTGTTTTTGAGACAAGCTTATGAGAATTTCTACCCACGTGATTACCATGGCATGGCGTGTCATAGACCGACTGGAATCAGGCCAAACACAACGGAGTGTCGCGTACGCTGTTGGAGTCGCCAGAAGTGTTGTTGCAAGGCTGTGGAATCGATTCCAAGAAACAGGAAATGTTAGACGTTGACCAGGGCAAGGTCGGCCACGTGCCACTACAGCAACTGATGACCAGTATATGCGGTTAACAGCCCGTCGAAAAGAACAGAGAAAGCTACTCAGCTGCAAAGACAGTTGTTATTGGCAACGGGACGAAGGGTGTCCAGCCAAACAGTACTTAACAGGCTTCATGGGGGAGGGCTCTATGCACGTAGGCCAACGGTTTTCAATCCGTTGACCCCACGCCACCGTGCGGCCCGAAGAAAGTGGGCTGTTGAACATCGAGATTGGCAGCAACATGATTGGAGCCAAGTGCTATTTACAAACCAGTAACGATTCAGTCCGGAGTGTGACTCTCGACGTGTTCTGGTATGGCTGGATAGGGGCACTCGAAATTATCTCGTTTTCGTTCGTGAAAGGTCACAATACAGACAAGCTGGTTGGATGGTATGGGGGTGGAATCAGCATAAGCGGACGTTCGGACCTCCATATCATTCGGAATGGCACTTTGACGGACCGCAGGTAGGCAGACGAGATACTGCGATCTCATTTCATTCCTTGCGCTGGAGCCATTGGCGATTCCTTTATTTTTCGGGTTGATAATGCCCGACCACAAAGAGCTCGTCTGGTGGAGAACATGCTTGAAGCTGAAATAATACAGCGTATGGAATGGGCAACGTGCTCTCCTGACCTGAATCCAATCGAGCATGTTTGGGACATGCTCGGACGACGCATTACTGCGCGGCCAAGGCCGCCTGTGACTGTCCCAGACTTGGAAATTGCACTTCTTGAGGAATTGAATAGTATTCCCCAAAGTCTGATCGGTAACCTCATCGCATCCATGGCAAAAAGGTGTGCAACAGTCTTAGCTGTTCGAGGAAACCACACGCCCTATTAAAACTCTTGCATCATGTCTATTCACAGCCTTTTTTATCGTTTACATGTAACCAAATTGTTGCCCTAAATCATCTTTTCATGTTTTTTCCATATTTTCAAAGAATTAAAGCTTAATTTCACATAGTTTTATTTTTTTTCTCTGTATTGCGCATGGATACGCGTGTTCTACCCTTTGTATGCCAATACGTGGCTGTCTCGCACGGTTTTCTTGATTTTTTTGCTTGCTCCCTTAATTGTTTTGAGCAGTATATTTTTTAAAAAAACATGAAGTATGCACTGAGTAGTAGCTTAGTCTTGTTTTCATTTTGGACACAGTATTGCCTGAAACTGAAAGTACACTTTCACTAGCTATTGATCTTGGTTTCATAGTTTTCATGGCATCAAATAACAAATCTTTTTTTTTTTTGTTATTGTTGTTCTTTTATATGTTACCTCAAATAATGAAAATGGAGCTTTCTAATGTTTATGTTCCAAGTTAATCTATATTCTGCATATTTCAATTTCATCTTTATATAAGTAAGTTTTGATTGACGACTAATGAGAACTAAAACGAATAGACTTAATATATAATTGTGAGACAGCCACCATAAAGATTTGATTTCAATGTTCCGCGAATAAATTTTTTTAAATAATAATTTTCAGCAGAATTAAAAAAAAAATTATTGTACTTTGCCAAGAGAGTTTAAATAATACAAGCTGCTAAGTTAAGTTTCAATAATGCTAAGTCATCTCTAATGCAAAATAAGCCAAGATTGTTGGATTATGAATCAAGCAGTTAGTTGGAGGGAGAAAAAGAAAAGAAAAGGATTATATTGATCTGTAAGGTAAATTAAGAACATGAAAACAAAAATCTAAAATAAATGTTCGGAAATGAAGTGATATTTAATTTGAATTGGAATAGTTTCTTGAAAATGATAAAGTGCAATGAAAAGAGAAAGCAGTAAATTAAATTACTCTGAAAATACTGGGAAAAAACGTAAGGCTTCCCTCCTCTTCTAAATAGTGGGGGTCTAAAATGATCGCATACTTAACTTATTTTCATAATGTTTGTCCGCCTTATATATCTCACATAAAAAAATAAATATGCAGAAATTTTTATTTTCTATTGAAATTAGAGAAATCCTCGCATCATCATTATTTCATCAATGCATTTCGCAAGATTGAAAGGTGTATGTTATTCTTTACTTTCTCCGAGGGCGATCGTTTGGCCCGCGTGACCTTTCGGCGCTGCCTTCGCGGGATGGGGGTGTAGGGTGGTGGTGCGTGACGTCAGGGGGTCACTCTCCCCGGATCCCATCGATCGACGACGCATCGGGATGCGTTCTAAATGCGGAAACAGCGGACGGCTAAATTTAGCATCCTCATTCTGCCCCTCCTCCCCCCTTGTCCTCTCTCCTCTTGGCGAAGTTCAGTTGGCGGCCGAGCCCCGGGAGAGATTTTTGTTTGGAAGATCAAAAATATATATTAGATTTTTACATAACCGTTGCAGCCCCAGATCGGAGTTTTAAAAAAGTTTATTTAATTTTTTTTCATGATGCAACGAGATGGCAGTAAATATAGACAAATGCTTGAGTGATCTGCAACTTTTACTGATGCTTTGAAATAGCTAATGATAGATTACGCATTTTTCCCCCCTAAATGCAAACTTTATGAGAAAGAACGAAGAACATAACATTCATTTAAGGGTATATATATATATATATATATATATATATATATATAAGATTTTATTATTATATGTTATCCATTAATATTTGAGATTTTTGATTAGACATTGCAGCATCGGATCAAAATTTTTTGAAACTTTATTTAGGATTTTTTTTATTACGCAGGTAAATGCTAATAGTTATATACTAATGATTAAGTCTTTTGCAATTTTACAAGTTCTCAGACAGATTATATGGTTCTTCACCAAGCGTAAACTTTACTGAAAAGAATGCAATTCACAGCATTCCCTTTAAAAAATCAGTTTCGCAACTGGTAAAGAGATGCGAGAACATGATTGTAAATTCTCGGCTCTGGAACAAAGAGTTTCAGACTCGCATCAAAGAATATCAATGTTTATGCACAAGGCACATTAAATCTGATGTCAAAAGTCAAATGCCCTCTAGTGTGGCACGGATATGGAAAATGAATAGCCAGTTCAGGTCTGCTCCTTTTCTTCTGACTATAGTTCAAAATTTGGGACGTTTGTCCCAAATTTCTCTTTAAACTGGGAAGTTAATGATTATATTAAGTTGCAATTGTTTCTACAAATATTTGATCTTATGTTTTCTTTCATTGCTGAAAGATATAGAAAAGATTTCATTTATTATCTGTGCTTTATGATAGACGAGTGCGCTTTTAATAGCACTTTTTCGTATTGGAACAGGATTCCATTAAAATGTTCAATAAAGCAGATAAGTATAAAGCTTAAAAATAACACAATTTAAATGTTTATCAGAATTTGATGCTTGAATATGTATTAAAATTAATATTATTTTATGTTTGAACTTCGAGCAATATTTATCAGATGACGAGCAAAGAACCTATTAGGAAACAATGAAACAGTTAAGCACCATCGAAAGCTATATGTTCTAATGTTTTGAATTTATTTTTATGTTTGGAAGATATATAGCTGAGTGTCGGTTGAGATAATGACCAAATCCAAAAATACAGATATAAAAAGACAAAATTATTCTTCCTCGTAGGCAAACATTGGCTGGTGGTGTTGGAGTGTTTAAACAAGACCTTGTTTCATATCATGATTCTAAATCATCAGAGAAAAAAAGGCAGTAACAGTTTTGTATTGATCTGTAATTTCCCGGATTTAAACCACATTTAAATTTTGTATAGTATTTCGAAGACACCCGCAATGGAAACCGATCACTCAACAAAGGGGGAAAATGTGTAAAAATGCTATAAACTTTTTTTTCCTCGTCAAAAATGTTTAAACTCTAAATTAGTGGCATATATACCAAAACGCGTACGGGATAACATTAATGCTATAGAAGAGCATATAATCAACTAAATTGTTTCGACGTGCATGTTAGTGGTCATGTATCACTGAAATTGTATTAGTGTCAATTGTGTTTATCGCGAATAATGTGCAGCATACTAAATAGAACTGCCCAGATTTCATGAATTTATTCTTATCATTTTTTATTAAGCCTTTGCACTCGATGGTGCCTCTAGGGCACCATTCAAGACGGTGCATCATTTTGACTTTTTATTTATTTATTTTTCAATTTTGATTATTGAAAATGCCTACAGAATAATAAAAAGACGGAGAAATTAAATTTTAAACACACACACACACACACACACAAATCTGGAGCAATAAGCAAGCTCTTTTATATTGAGTAATTATGCATCGAATTACTTTTCCGAGTGAAAAAGGTTAATATTAGAAACCGCATTCAAATCATTCGCAAATTGGTATTTGCCCAAACTATGCAGTAATACTATCCAACAATATCGAAATAAAGAAAAATAAATCATTGTTTTAATTATTGACCACAGATTAAAATTTGTTGTTATTAATGTTAAATTTAGCATGGTATTTGCTTTGTTGTTAAATGCGCAACAATACTCCACAACTATACTTCCGCTCAATCCATAACAAATTTGTGTTGTTTAAGCTGCGTTTTGTTTTCACTGAGCTACTTTGAATTGCTATTTGCCGCTTTTTTTTTTTAGACTAACAACTTTTAAAGCATTAGCTAAGATTTTGTGATAGCTCCAAGACTAATCGAAGAAATCTGACCGAGACTGTAAGTGCACATTTTTATCACCTATTTCTTTTATGTAACTAATATTCTTTGATATTTAATACATATTAGCAACTTTTGTCCATCAATTTGTTCGCGTAAATTCCATAAATAGGTGGGGGTTTGACTCCTCTCATAGATGAAGGGACGTACTTCGTGCGGGAACGATTATACCGTGACCGGTGATGGCCCTTAGGACTAAACCACAGTTCCCGCCAGTGTTGCTGTTGTGGCAGTTCGATCATTCAGTTTTATGGTTTATTCCTTGTGCCTTCGGGCTGCTCGGAAAGTCAGCGATATGACTTACTGATGATTGACTATAAAAGTAGTAACTCTGGTTGATGTCTCATGAAGTTTCAAATATCTTGGACAAACACCTATAAAAATTTATTCGTTGAGTTTCCACTTTTTTCAAATCCCTATGAAAAAAAGCAGTAGCTAAAATTTTGTTCAGAGGTAAAAAAGCAAAAGGAAAAAAGCAAAAGAGCTGAAAAAAAGCAGTAACACCAAGAATTATTCGCAATAAATTTCCTCCTTTTGTTGTTAGGCTCTAATCTATATCTTTTTTGACAATTATCTTTCCTGGGGTTTCTGAAGCGTTGTAGTCCAGTTTCTTCACCGTATTTTGGCAAAGGTAATTGAATCTACCGAAGACTCTGAAAATACAATATTCACCAATCTGAAAATTACTACCTCAACTACCTTGAATCTTCAGCAACGGAATAAATCAAGAAAGAAACGCAACATTCACTTTTGAAGTTTAGCTAGGTAAACTTCACCCAAAAATTATATTGCAATTTGCTTTCAATTTCTCAGTCTTTCTTTCTTTCTTCTTCTTCTTTTTTCTTTTTTTCTAGTTTGTGAATTTTTTCCTTGGCACTTTTGAATTTCAAATATACTTTTTTAATCAATTTTCACTCCTATTCTTCATATTGAGGATCATCACTTCGATAAGTTTCATACTCTAAATGAAATATCATTAAAGTTTTTTAAAAAGTTTTTTTTTATTAAAAAAACCAATAAAAATAATCTTAACCCTTTCCAGTCCGAAAAATAATAAGAAACAAAATTATTCACCTAATACAGAGATTTGTTTATTGCTATGAAAAATGAATATATATAACTCTTTTAAGTCGAATTTCTTTAGAAATGAATCTACATCTCTTAACCATTATTTAGGCATTTTTAACAATAAATTTGAAAAATAAATAAATAAAAAGTCAAAATGATGCACCGTTTTGAATGGTGAGTCATCTTGTTACTTTTCAGAGTGGAAGGGGGGGCGCGGTAACGCGGCGGTCTTAGCTCCTGAGCTGCAGGGTTTCAGGTTCGAGACCCGATTCCAGCGGAGAACCACCATGTAAGGTGTTCTGTTGCACTTTAAATCCGTTCAGGTCAAACGTCTTCCCGCTGCTGTGGAGGGGGGGGAGACGCAACTCAGGTGTCGTCCTCGTCATCTGACCGTGGTTCAAAATTACTTAGTCCATTTCAAAATAGATCTAGTGTTTCTTTTTCGATGAGACGTTAATATGACTAAACTAAACTAAACTCAGATTGCAAGGGGTTAATCAAATATTTAATCATGTGATTTTCTTTCCATTTTATAAAAAAAAGGATCATGTTTAAAATCGGAGCAATTTATATGGGAAAATAATAAAGCACAGGTACAAACCTTCAAAGTTAGAAGATAGGTTTTCTATTAAAGCTAAGTATATTTTCACTAATAAGTCATGGGATTTGGCTTTATTAGAATGTTTTAATTTACAATGAAAGAAACAGTTATAAGGCCGATAAAATAGTGTGGTTTTGAAGTCTGCCACACTTTGAGGTTTAAAACTATTTTCTTACGTTTGTGCCATGGTCAGATCTTGCTATGTCTGCAGGTGTTTTTGTTTGTTTACAACTTACGTGGTATCTTTTACCACAAGAGATAAAAGCCAAATGCCTTCATTAAGGGTCTGGGAAGTTTGGAGAGAGGATACTCTAAACTTCCAGGTAATCCCTTCTCAGGTATCGTCCTTGTCTTCTGACAGAGATTCAGACCCAAATAGTTTTTTTTACTTTCAAATGATAGCCAAACTAAACACATCTGTCTCACGTGAAGTAATTAATCTTCAGTTTTCCATTGCTGAAACAATTCGATCTTCGAGTGCATTATGCAGGCATACATCAAGCAAACATGACATGCTCTCTGCTCTGATAGTTCTGGGGCTACTAAACATTTTCATCTGATGTGTGACGAAGTAATGCCTTTACTTTCTCATATACGATAAAAAGACAAAGTGTCATAGTCGTCAAAAAATTGAAACTTGGGATTTTCAAGCAGTTTTGTTTTTTTAAGATATAAGAGATACAGATTTGCGTGCGACGTCCTGGCACCGGACTAAAGCGCCTTCCCCTCAAACTGGGCATCCTGGGTTCAAGTCCCTGTCCGGGTATTGTTGATTTTCATCGGTTCTATTGCGTGAATGTGCCCCTGTCCTCTGTAAGAAGGGTCTGTGCAAGTAAATGCGATTCGGTAGTAGCTAAGACGTACTCTTGGCCCTAGTTGATGCTAGTTAAAAACAAGCGACTTTAAATCGGCTTAAAATTGTTGACTGCGTCAGCGAGCTTATCCATGGCAAGTGCCATTAGAAACTACAACAACATAGATCTACGTTTTCATTTCTTTAATTTATTTAATCGATAAAATTGCAGAAATTTTAATTGACAGAAAGTGTGGATGATGGGATAGGATAGTTAAAAGAATACTCGATACAATTTTGATAACTTGCATAGTGATATCGCTTCATATATTATAATTCAGTATTATATATTTTTGTTATAAGGCACTATATTCCGTATGATAGGATATTTTCAAAACATTAAAAAAAATCTTTAATGATCATTAATTTTACCTCTGGACGATTGAGAAAAAAAGAGTTATTTCAAAATTTCACAGCTGCACTTCTCTCAAATTTTTGTTATTGCAAAAAATGTATTTGAACATTTTCTTTTCAAAGAAATGAAAAGTATTTTTAATAATTTGATATGGATTCTTCTTCACAATTCTTAAAGCATTTTTTGTTACAGCTGAAAATTTGAGCAAAATCATTTATGCATTGCTATGTGTGTATAAAACATGTAAAATTTTCAAACAATTCAGTTTTTTTAAAATTAATTATTTTTTTTTCTTTCTTTCTTTTCGCCGGAAAAAAATGTAGATAAAAAAAAAGCTTTGCCAAATTCATGTAAATGTGATGTTATTCTAAATTTAGCAATATCTAAAGCAATTTTTTTTATTTATTCAATGTATATAAATATTTTTTTTCTCAATTTCTGTAAGATAAAAAAAAATATTTTTTATTAATGTTTTAAAGAATATTAATATTTTATTTTCTGATTCCGATTGACTTTTTAGTCAATTATTTACAACCCATTATAACAAGTACTATGCAATATTTCAATTATTTTTTTAATGCATTTCGTTTGGAAAAAATATATGTAATTGATTTATTTGTTAATAGCTAAATTCTGCAAATACTAAAACGGTATACTTTTTTCGAAAGTACAAAATTTAAAAACTCCAGCACATTAGGAAATGAATTGAAATTTGATAAGAAATTTCTGTTTTCAACAAAATGAAACACGCTAATAAAAAAAAGAGTGCAAAAGGGTTTTATTATCTTGCATTTAAAGAAACATTTTGTCAAGTTGGTAATTACACAGTTGAAAATGTAGACGGGGAAGATATTCATTTGTAGGATTAAATAGGCTTCATTCGCAAACTGCTTATTAGAATAGAATGAATTTTTAATAACATTATAATTCAATCTTATTTTGATCTTTTTTTCGTTTGTATAAAAATGGGTTTTTTCCTTCACAGAATATAAGTCCATAATATTACCCATTAGTGCATGGAAATATTGAACACGTAAACCTGATTTCAAAATGCACGTTTGATAACATCACTAGTAAAGGCAGTGAAAATTTGTATGTTTATCGTAGGATATTTCTTTGGTTTTTTTTAAAGTATTGAATTATCATTGAAACGATTAATACTTGTATGAATTACGAAGAGGCAATTTTCGAACCCACTTCCTATAGGATCATGGAGGAGGCTTAAAAAATTTTACTGTGTTATTTATTTTTTTACTGTGTTTTATTTTTTGAATCAACGAAACCATGCAATACATGTTTTTATAAAAAATCGTTATGATGTCATCTGGTTTAAAGAATAGTATCTTTTCAATGCAGAATTTTCTTTAAAAAATTTTCTTGTAAAATAAATATCTTGTTGTAAAAGTCAAAATGCAATTATAATGCAACTAAAAATGCAAACAAAAAAAATCTATTCTGAGAGGAATGCAAAAGTTTCCTGAGATCACACGTTTTCACAGAGAAAAAAGATCTTATCCTTCTCAGTGTCACTTTTCTATAAAATTACATTTTAAAAGAAAAAAAGAAGGAAAGAAATTCGAAAAAAATTCTTAGACCTTGGATTCTCTTATTGTTAACCTCTGAAAAAGTTATTTTCCCATTCAATAAAACAGACAAAGAAAAAAAAACCGAATGTTTTTGAACCACTTTTTCCGAGTCTTTTGAGTCGACCTTTCGCAGGCATTTGGCGTCTTGGGTGACGTTTGGGCGCCAAGCTGCCTACGTCACGGCACGCGGGCTCTGACGTCAGGAGAGCTGTTTATTTTATCGGTCTTTTCGCAAAGGTCATCGGTTATCAGGTCAACCGCTGGACCCTATTAATAGACATACATTCTTTTTTCCAATTACCCCTCTCCCCATCTTACTTTCAAAATGATTTTTTTTAAAAAAATCTTGTCAATATACATAATTTTAAAGCAATTTTCGATCCTTGAAGTTTCACCCAATATGTTGTGGAATACATATTGCAAGACATTTGCAACTATAATTTTTGCATTAATGTTTTTAAAACCTGAGTTCAAATCATTCAGTTTAAATAAGTATTCTGAAATTGGTGTAAACATCATTCTAAATTACCGTGATTATAATTATCTGTAGAATAATAAATTTCTATCAAGAAAACTTCAAAATGCAATATTCGTGCTTTTAATTAAATTTCCGATAGTGATTAACTAACGATTTTTACATTCATTGCAACCTCAAATCACACAATTAATTTATTCAACATAATGCATGTGATTATAAATGGTTAAAAAATCAATTCGTTCCGATACACACACACATGAAATATATTACTTGGAATAAAAAAAATCCACAGATATATTCTGGATTTCTTTTTTGTAATTTTGTTTTAAAAAAATATTGTACGATTTTAATCATATTGAAATAGAATTGTTAATCTGCAAAGTTGTATACAAATCTTCTGCTATATAATTTATTATTAATATTCTAGCGAAATATCGAAAAACGAATGTTTTTTTCATGTTATTTTGCTTTATTTGTTTACTGCTATTTTAATTATTTATTTACTTTTAAAAAATTTATTTTGAAAACTGAAAAAAAAATCTTTTCTGCACCACAGAAAAGATGATCTTTTTCTCTATCAACTGCATATCTATATAAGAATTTAAAGTAATTGATTTTATAAACAATTAATTACCTCAAAAAATGGGATATGTTTTTTTTTCCATGTCAGAACATGATGTTGTTTTGAGGTTGAGGTTTTTGGCGTCAACAGAAATTCGTAGGCGAAAAATAAAAATTCAGTAATCTGCACGAGCATCTCAAAAAATCGACTTTTAATAACACGTTGACATTGCATTTTCAATGTCAACGTGTTATTAATTTTTGTAAAATGTTTATTGTGATGAGTCTTTACGGCTCAAAATTAAAAAATATATATAGTGCTATAAATATCGTCCGAGAAATGCTTATGGTGCAGAATTTTTTAAACACGATTTCATAGATATTTTTCTAGATTTGTCCCGAATAGATATAATAATGTTATGCCTTTTGCTGACCATAATGGCTTTATTTATGCTGTTTTCCACCACTCAGAAACTACAATAGCTTCTGAGGCATTTAAACGTTACCGAAAATAAATAATATATATATTTTTAAATTCTTGCCCAAATAATTTTTGAAATGTCAACGCGATTCATAATTAGAATTTTCTGGATACTTTAAAAACAAATGCAATTTATAAAATTTGGGAAATGATAATGCAGTAAATTTCAAAGTATGTCAATAATTTAATTTTGATGCTTATATAATTTTTTGTAAACTTAATTACATGTTTTAAATCCAAATAAAAGACAAAAAACAAACAAACACTGATTTAGTCAGAATTTTTAACCGAAATGTAGCCCCAACCTTATAGAGTTGGAAAGAGTTCCGACTCTTTCGACTTATGCCGTAAAACATTGAATTTCTGCAAGCAAGAATTTTTATTTTCATGCTTTCGATAAACTATTAGTATGCATCAAAATTCTAAATTAAACTAATTGAAAAAAATTATGAAAGGAAGAATTTCATTTTGCTTTATAAAAATTAGGCTTAAGAGCGAGTCTTCACTTCCTCATTCTTTCATGCATTTAGATAAAAGGAGAAAAAAATATCTGCAAAATTGATAAAGTTTTATTCTTTTTCTTTCTTCAATTAAATAAATCTTAAAACTTTTTTTTATCTTCAAAAACATAATATTACAGCCAAAGTTTGGGTTAAAATTTTCCAATTTTCAACTCAGCATTTTTTGTATAAATATTATATATATCCTTCTTATTTTACTTTGAAATTCGTTCTTCTCTTCTTATTGAGTCATTTTTTAATGTTCTGTACGCTGAAATGTATCTGCTATTGCAAAATATAAGTCTTTAATTATCGTTTCTGCCTTCCATTTCATTTAAAGATTAAAGGTTAATTTTTTAATGGCATTTTAATAAAGTATAATTTTTCTTCATTGCAATAAAAATAAATTATACCAATTTATTCCTGATATACAGCAACGCAAAGCTTACCAGTAAAAAGTTAAAATCGTGAGAAAAGTTCCAATTTTCACTCTATAAAACAATTTATGAACAGATACTTGTTATTTGTGGACAGATAAATTTTTAAAACTAATTATAATCATTTAAGTCTAAATTATATGAGAAAAACAAAGTAATCTTACCAACCATGATACTGATTATCAAAATCTGTTATTTAAATCTTATGCGCATTCACGAAGATCATTTTCCAGAACACATATTTATTTGGGCATGATTTCTCCAGCTGTGAGTGTAAATGTAGTTATTAAAAAAGGCTTTAATTTTTATTCTATTCCTGCAAATACAGAGTGCTTCAAAGTATCATTAAATGAATCCGAAATGAACTTTCTGCATGAAAATGAGAATTTTAAATACCTTTATTGAGTAGGAGAATTTAATCCAGAATTAAGTCAATAAATTATTAGACTGATCAAGTAAATTTTTTTTCTAGGTCACAATAATTGTCAGTCTCATAATACTTGGATTTATATTTAAAGAGTCGAGAGTCATAGTGCAACATGCTCCTTTCCTTTATTAATTTTGTTATGTCTTAAAACATTTAGAGATTCGTGCATCGATAATGTGAATTTTGTGAAAGCATCGTTCTATCGTTATCTTAACCTCTGTTATGTAAAACAGTACTTGTTTGCTAATCGAGAACATTTTACATGTTCGTGATTTTGTTCGCTGTTTGTGAGTACATTTTTTTGTATACAAAGTATATGAACACGAGTATATGAACAAAGTATTTAAAAGAGTTACATTTTATTAGGCCTTTGTCTGATTTCAATTCTCAGATCTAAAAGCGCGACGTCGCAGCAATACATTCATTCCTTGGCCAACAGCAATTACAAAAAAATTAATTTCGACATAGTCTTATCTCATCAAGTCTTAAAAAAATTTTCCGATGTGGATATTTGTTAAAATTTCCTTTTATTATTAAAATTCCAAAATCTGCTTGAATCGGTCAAGATTATTGTTGTCTTTTTATCATTCAACGCTTATATGGCTATTTAGATCTCGTGCTGCCCTCTGTGACATAGAAGATTAACCAATTTCATCAAATCGTGGTATCAAATACAGAACAATCAAATATTTCTACTTATGGTTGTTATAAACATAAAAGAAAGAGAAAAAAATTCATTCCTCTCACAGCTGTTATTTAAGTGTTACGGTGAAAGATCGAATTCTGGAGAATGTGGACATTTACACGTCAGTGTCAGCATTCACATAGTAGCTTATTGTATGTCCGAAATATTTACAAGTACATCTGCATTTCTCACTTACACCGGCAAATGTCGACATTCACTACACACTAACGCTGAATGCTGTATAGGTCGAATATCTGTATTTCTTCAATAGCATGTTCATAGGGTCACCTGTCCTCGGTGGAGAACTATCCCTCTCATTGATGTGATTGTCGGGGCTTTTGATAAATTGTCATGAACTAGGGAATTTTCTGTTGCTTATATTGATAATGTATTATAAAGTATATAATATCTCGAAGGATTATTAGATAAAAATTTCACTGTTTTATCAAAAAATTCGATTTCTAGTTTTAATTTCAAGAGGATTAAATGAAGTAAGTAATGATATTTTATTTTGTTTCAATTAATAAATACACTAATGAAAAAATTATAAAGTCTAAATTTACCTCACTCCGTCGACTCTATAAATCATATTCAGTAAAATATTCTTAGTGTTTCAGCTTTTAAAAAAATTCATTTTTTTGCGAGCAAACCTGACCACTTAATTAAATTTTGATTGTCCTTATTTTAGGCCAATCAGCCTTGGAGAAACTCTAAATGTTGACAAGAATGTTTTCCAGCAGTAGTTGTAAATTGTGCACTTTTATGACACGATGATTTTTAGATTTTGTTGACACAAATCAGTTTTTGCCGGAAAAAACAAACAAACTGTTTCTTAGTAGTTTTTAAGGAATATATGACTATTAAATATCCTTCATAAGATCAAGAGTCTATATAAAAACTTTAAATTCTGTTATTGATCAGAATATTTATTGATTTAAACTGCAGAAATTTAATTAATAGTCTAAATGAAATAATAAAAAAGTTAAGTTACTTCATTTGTGTGTGCGTGTGCGTTACAAAAAGATCACATTTAGATTACATCAAAGATTAGAAGATCAAAATATCATTTTTGTTCTGTAACATTTCTTCTAATTAAAGAAACATAAATATTTTTAAGATTAAAATTCAGTCTTGTTAAGAAAAGGGATCTACTTAGCTTATTAGACAAATTTATTCATTCAATTAATTCGGTTATTTAATTACTCATTAGCCAATCAAGATACATTATTTTTATGTGAGATAAGAAACAGAACCCTTTAGATTAAATTTTCAATTCAATTTTAAAAGAAAAAGAATTCAAAACAATCATTTTAAATTTTACCATCATGAAGTATTGATTTTAATTAGGCAAATATATATCTCAGTTTTGTTAATTATTTAAAATTTATTTACTCGTATTTATTTACTCTTGAACTACACTGCTCAAAACAATTAGGGGAGCAAGCAAAAAATAAAAAAAACCGTGCGAGACAGCCACGTATTGGCATACAATGGGTAGTACACGTGTATTCATGCGTAATACAGAGAAAAAAAATAAAACGACGTGGAATTAAGCTTTAATTCTTTGAAAATATGGAAAAAACATGAAAAGATGATTTAGGGCAACAATTTGGATACATGTAAACGATAAAAAAGGCTGTGAATAGACATGATGCAAGAGTTTTAATAGGGCGTGTGGTTTCCTCGAACAGCTAAGACTGCTGCACACCTTTTTGCCATGGATGCGATGAGGTTATCGATCAGACTTTGGGGAATACTATTTAATTCCTCAAAAAGTGCAATTTCCAAGTCTAGGACAGTCACAGGCGGCCTTGGCCGCGCAGTAATGCGTCGTCCGAGCATGTCCCAAACATGCTCGATTGGATTCAGGTCAGGAGAGCACGCTGCCCATTCCATACGCTGTATTATTTCAGCTTCAAGCATGTTCTCCACCAGACGAGCTCTTAAGGTCGGGCATTAACAACCTGAAAAATAAAGGAATCGCCAATGGCTCCAGCGTAAGGGATGACATGAGATCGCAGTATCTCGTCTGAATACCTGCGGTCCGTCAAAGTGCCATTCCGAATGATATGGAGGTCCGCCTATGCTGATTCCATACCATCCAACCAGCTTGTCTGTATTGTGACCTTTCACGAACGAAAACGAGATAATTACGAGTGCCCCTCTCCCGCCATACCAGAACACGTCGGGAGTCACACTCCGGACTGAATCGTTACTGGTCTGTAAATAGCACTTGGCTCCAATCATGTTGCTGCCAATCTCGATGTTCAACAGACCATCTTCTTCGGGCCGCACGGTGGCGTGGGGTCAACGGAATGCAAACCGTTGGCCTACGTGCATAGAGCCCTCCCCCATGAAGCCCATTACGTACTGGACACCCTTCGTCCTGTAGCCAAGAACAACTGTCTTTGCAGCTGAGTAGCATTCTCTGTTCTGTTTCGACGGGCTGTTGACCGCATATACTGGTCATCAGTTGCTGTAGTGGCACGTGGCCGACCTTGCCCTGGTCAACGTCTAACATTTCCTGTTTCTTGGAATCGATTCCACAGCCTTGCAACAACACTTCTGGCGACTCCAACAGCGTACGCGACACTCCGTTGTGTTTGGCCTGATTCCAGTCGGCCTATGACACGCCATGCCATGAATTCCGGTAAATCACGTTGTTCAGAAATTCTCATAAGCTTGTCTCAAAAACAGAAAGACCGCGCAATCAAATTTCACAGTTACGGCAATGAAATAGACTTTTCTGCAACATCCCGATTTCTGGCCTTATCTCCTTTTTCTGGTTTTTGACGTCATGAGCTTTGATTCGCATATAAAGTTTTCTTCTTCCGTTTCCTGGCAGGCTGTAATTTACGGATGATTCATTTTATGTTACTTATTGGTAGACATCTTTGCGTAATTCTGTTAAAACCATGTGTTCCCCTAATTGTTTTGAGCAGTGTAGATTGCTTCATTTCTGAAAGAGCTAGGTAATTGTTGTTTGAAAGTTTTTAAATTTTGAATCGAAACTATTAAAGTAACACATCATAAAGAAAAAGTGACTTTCTTTCTTGAAATTCGGGCATTTATAAAACTGAAATTATTTTTAAACATTTGGCTGTCTGGATTAATTTTACATTCCGAAAGTAATGTAAAATAAAGTGTCTGGAAAGCTTGATACAGAGTTAGAATAGATTAAAGGGATAATAGAATTATTGATGCTAAAAACCGAAAAGTAATTGAGGAACGATAAATTACATTCAACGATTCTTCAAGAAATAGTCAACATTATAGAAAATGCAAGCGGATATTTGGAATATAAATTCTTTGTTTGCAATCTCGAAAAGAAGAAGAAGAAAACGAGATTAATTAAAGAAAAAGAGAAAAAATTAGGAGTGTCTGGCTTAAAAATTGCCACCGAACGTGTAACGAGCTAAAGTTATAACTCACTCCCAACCTAGCCCTTAGCTCTGCTTCAGAATAGACGATTTACGGACGGATGAAAACTACAAGCCAGATGCTGAATTTGAAGAATGATGAAATAAATCTAATCCTACTTAGGTATTCCGAAAGGCTGAAATCCAAACAAATGTCAGTTGCAAGGTCGGTCATCTAGGGAGGTGAGGCGGCCCCACGATTGAGGGGCTCCCACAATGATCATAACTAAAGTAATAAAAAGCGGGATAGAAAAAGAGAGGAAGTAATTCAACAGGAACAATCGGTAGGTTTTTAAAAATACGAAGCTTACAGATATAACATAGTTCAGTGAATTTTTGCAACGTATTATAAATATAAAAAAAGAATCATTTACCTCATCTACTAGGCTTAATTGCACATTCTTTGATAACGCATACTATAAAATGTTTGATATTGTTAGATCTAATAATGCCCATGCTAAAGAAATATTCTTCTGATTGTCGAAACTCGTTTTCTAATAAGAAAATTGACAGAAAGAAATGTGAATGTCAAAAAGTTACGATTAGATCTGTTTTTTTGTCTACGAAGTAATTCTGGCAACGAAATTGCTTCGACTTCAAAAGCTACAATTCAAGTCGGAAATTGAGATGAAAATTCCGTACAAACTACAAAATATTAAAATAAAGGTGTAGAAATTGTGATTTTTGTAATGCTATGTGTTTATATAAATATGATGGACGAAAATGACAATCGCAAATAAGTGCACGTAATTCAGGTTTATGACCAAGCATTATAATAAGTTTAAAATATTTTGTGTTAAAAACAAAGACCCGTACAACACAAAAGAATTTTTGCTTAGTAATAAAGCTGCAGGCAGATCATTTTTCATACTTACGCGACTTATTTTTAAAGTGCTGAATGATGAAATGCAGCTTCTGAGGTACTTTTCGGTACTTTTTTATACTGTGTGTTATTTATCAGAGGAAATGAAGAATCTACACAATGTAATTCAAGATCATGAGCGTTTTATATGTCATTTAATTCATCTATTGCTTGGAAAGAATTAGTAAAACGACTAAATTTATTGTCGATTGTTGATAAAAACAAATCAAGTTAATGTAATAAAGAAACGGAAAGACTTAAATTACTTCCAGAGAAAAAGTTCTTACTCTGTGAAATTACTATTTCAAAAGAATTTCAAATGTGATTTTATCTGTTGCTCGTAATTATCTATTGCTTTGAGGAACCGGTGAAATAATAGGAACGCTTAGTAATGGTCAATTTTTAAGTTTAATCGAATTACCGATTCTGTGCTTATGGATTATATAAACAGAATAAGAAATTTCAAAAATGGAATTGGGCAGGATTTAGCACATACATCACAAGAACAAATTATTCTTGCGTTAGAAAATTTCCTTATAAAATTATAGACGATACAAAAGAAACCACATTTTGTTGTATCCAAATGAATTCTACTTCTGATATTTCCCGTAAAAAACCTGGGCCCGACTTAGTCTAGATAGAGCCAGGGGCAAAATTTTCCTTGGGGCCTCCATGCTTTTATATTTTAATAATAAATAACATTCATTAAAGAAATAAAACCTAAAACAAAATTTCTATTCAATTTGGGGGCCCCAACGTAAGCGGGGGCCCGGGGCAACTGCCCTTGCCTTAGTCAGGCCCTGTAAAAAACAGCCTATATTAGGTATGTAAATTTCGATTATGTATAAATATGTCGTTTCTAGTGTTTATGGAAGTAACTGAAGAATTAGCAAAAGCTATAATGGAAATATTAAATGAGCTTGATTGAGATATTATAGATTGTAGTGGACAGGTAGCAAAATGAAAGGGAAATATAAAGGTGTACAATCTAGAATAATTGCTTTAAACCCTAGTGCAATTTATATGGCTTTCCTATGAACATTTTTTAAATTCATTAATTTGCGATGCCGCTTCGAGCAGTATATATTGAGATTTCTTTTGAATATTGCAAAGTTAATATTGCTTAATTTCTTTATTAACAATGAGATGGTAATTTCTTCAAAGGCATTTAAACATTACTCTCAAACTACCATTGGGAAGTCGAAATAAATGCGATTAAGACAATGTACATACAGTTTGGGCAAACTTGTAAAGCCCTGGAAGAAATTATTCATGCAAATAACCATAATACAACGATATCCGAAGATAAAAGTTTAATGGATTCAAAACAAGACATGACATCAGTTTTACTTAACAACATTTTTTAATAGTATGGTTTACAATATTTTACAGAATTAGCACCATCAAAACTCTTCTCCAATTTTCTCTAAAGAGACAAAGTTTGGGAAATGGTGGATAAACCTGAAAGAGCAAAATTAATGAAAAGCAACCTGGTGTATACCATTAAGAAAAATAATGGTGGAGAAATGAAATATGATGTGAATATTGTTGCAGTTGATTCGGCTCAAAATATAGAGATTATTTAGAGCTATATTCATTCACATATTAGAGTTGTGGATTTTGTAGTAAAGAATATATTACCAATAACGAGCAATGGTTAAGAAATACAGCTCTTTGACATATATCTAGCAATTTTACGATCTTAAGCGATTAATACCCCAAAAACAGGAAATCGAAATATTTGAGAGATCTATTTACGACCTATCTGAAATTATAATTTGAACTAGCGCTGCAATTGTAGTCACATGATTACATACCAAATTTCTTTTTATTTTGTATGCATATGAAAATAGACCTAATCTATTCTTGTCGGATGTGGATCAAAATTTGGTTTTTGAACTACATTTTTATATGTTAAGCTTGTAGACCCAATTTTAATTCTTCTACCCCTTTATGATTTCTAGTTACTGTGTTCACTCGCATTTGAACAGCCAGATTATCTACATTTTAAATTTGTTTAAAATTGATATTAAGTCCATACTCCAAATTTCGCTTGTTTAGATCAGAGCATTTTTTGAGCTGTCGTATTCACAGACAGAGATAATTGCGAAAATGTGTTTCCGAAATATTTATGTTGCTTTTATCTACTACATACAAGAGAATATAACAAAAAGTTACATTAGTTAGATCGATTTTCTTAATTATTTTGCGTAATTACAATACTAAATACATTTTTGAATGCATTATTCCAATTTCATAATTAAGAATTTAAAAAATTAAAACATTAGATGATTTGAAAGTTTAGTTTCAGATATTGCTCAACTGAAAACCTTTTCACACACAACATCCACAGCAAGTTTTCAACATGAAAATCTAAATTAAAAATCCTAATATATCTTCTAATATAAGAAAGACCATTATTTATCATTATTTTAACTTTTGCCACTAAGTAACGACATGCATTATTATACATGTGAGTACAGATATCCTCTTTTGAGCTCACAAATTTCAAAAATAAATGTAGATTTGTTTTCATTCCTAAAAATTAATGAGAAAGTATTTTTATTATTACGTGAGTTTTATAACCATTATTCAACTTTAATGTGAAACAATGCATCTTACTCAATGGCAGTCAGACTAGACATAATATTTAACAAAATCTGTCATTCTTATATTTCATTTTTTAGGATTTTTTAAAAAACCTAATAGTGATAATTGTTAAACAGAAATTGTATGATTTATATTAGAGTATAATGCAAAAAGTATAAGATATTTCAATGCTCTACTATATCTGATATAACCGAGATATTAAAATAGTTGTTCACATTTAATAGT
Source organism: Argiope argentata (assembly GCA_026289955.1). Classification (NCBI taxonomy): domain Eukaryota; kingdom Metazoa; phylum Arthropoda; class Arachnida; order Araneae; family Araneidae; genus Argiope; species Argiope argentata. The sequence goes on from JAOUZG010022257.1 coordinate 367,726, forward strand.
TATTACAATTTTAGAAGCTGACACACAAAATAGTCGGTGCTTTTTTGAACACATTCAATTTCTATTTTAATTAATTAGTTTTCTATTTTAATTTTATTAGTCTAACATCAAAGTTTTAAGTTTAAATTGAAGTGTCTTTCAAATCAATAACTTGGAATTCAATATTCCCGATGACACAAGGAGGCTAATTCCTTAAAATAAAACTTATTCAAGAATCCCCTTCATTTTTAAAAAAGTTTATCCAATTATGCCAGCATATGATTACTGGCAAACAAAACCCCCAACATTTATAATTCGGCTTTTAGCATTTAAGTTGAAGTGTTTCACCAGTTTATCATAAATACTTATGGATTTGCGAGTAGACTGCTGAGCATCGAATTACAACTAATAAAAACTTAGACAAAATAAATAAATTTATATTTTTTGATAGTGAATCCAAAAATATTTGGTTCCTTGTAGAATAAATAAATTTAATTACTAATCATCTTGCTTTTAAAAAAGTTTGCTGCATAATTTGTCAGATGGAAATTTTACTTTTTTTTTCTTCAAAAATGTCATAAGAAACAATAATGAAACAGATGAAGTAATGTTCAAGGTATATGATATGACACTTTTTTTTTTGTTCCCAAGTAATATCCTATAATGTGCATTTTCACCTCTTACCATCATAAGTACACTATCAACCAAAAGACACATGGCAACTTCCTAGAGCAGTTAATGAATTACACTTAATACATAAGTATAAGATTGTGTTCTATGTTGCAGAACTTTAAGCGATGGAAATAATTATTTAAATAGTTTCGAATTCTTTGAAGTTTCAATGTTGCCTTAAGATATTAGACAAGCAAATTTCATTCCTAATTCCAAAAGCTATTTATGTAGCAAATAAGAAGCAACACATTCACTTCTGAAAGTTTTTTTTATTGTCCAGCTTATTAAATATACACCAAAAGTAGAGTCAAAAATAGATGAACATTTAAAAATCATAAAAATTCAGAAGGATCAAATGCTCCTTCATTTTGTTTACAAATATCTAATACAAAATATATCTTACACTAGATTCTCTTCAAACAGATATACATATAGTATTTCTCTATTCCATAAATAACAGGGGTTGCCTGTGCTTTGGTTATCTACAGACAAACAACACTAAGTATTATTGTGCAGCAGAATACAAACAGATGACACTTTCTTTAGATATCCAAAGACAGTTTCTGTCCAGATATTAACTGCATTTAAAACAAATCTGATCAGCGGACAAAGAAAGTAGTATTTGGTTTTTGCAAGTAATAGAATAAATAATTTATACACCATAAAATTTTGTTGATTTTTAAGTACTGATTTTTTAAAATGAGAAAGATGTAAATAATTCCCATTATTTAAATATCAAAAATTTACAGATCATTTAAAAAAAATTATCTTGATAAATAAAAAGTAGCAAATTAGAAAACTTATTTTTCACTTTCTAAATAGCTTTGTGCATGATTTAAAGAAGGTTTTTTTTTTAAATGAAAAATTTGCATACTGTCAGAGATGTCCAATTAAATTTGTATTAAACAGACACTTGATGAAGTCAACAAAAACTGTTGCACCATAAACAGGTATGCATTTCATTCAAAAAACAATTTGAAAACCCCAAGAAAACCCAGCCATGTAAGCAAAAAACATTTTTTTTAAATTTTGATTTAAAATGCCATACTTGGATATGAATGACTAGTGGATGATTGTGGATTCAGACCAAGAAAAATTTGATCCCTGCAAATTTTAAGAAGAGGAATACTGTACATATGTTTTATGAATACAATTTATTCTTACTCAAAAGTAAAATTAACACTGCCCATTTAAATAAATACACTGCTCTAAAATACAGGAAGAATAAGTCCTCCTTGACACCATAGTAATACTCCACAACCATCCACATTCACTGTGGGCATCCAAATGACGAAAGCAGAAGAGGGGTTTCTACTGGATGCAGCACTGCTTCAGGCCATTCTGGGTCTTGAGGCGGGACTTGGGACGGTACTTCTGGAGGTACGCAAGTTGCTTGGCATTGATGGCACCACGACGTTTCCTGAAAATATGAGGAAAAATTGCAATTATTTAACCTTGTTTCGAAACTAATAAAAAAATTCAAAAAATAAGAGCATTTTGCACTGAGATAAATAAATAGAGACATAATTCAATTAATATATGAAATCATTTTACTTCTTTGAAAAGGTCAGAAATACAAATGCTTAGGTTATACTTTCTAGGAAATAAAGTTAGCAATTCCTTGTAGTTCAGCAGATATTTTTAAAAAACTATAATAACCAAAAACATCAAGCATAAATGCTATTTAGAGCATCAGAAATGACAGTTCAAAGGAATTAAAATTATTAGTGTAGAGATAAAAGATAAATGATTTACATCAAAAATAGCATTTTATAGCCCAACATCTTTTAGCACATGTACAGAAATCATATGCATTTTTCAAAAAACATTTGAATGTTGATAATAAGCTTGAATAAAAATAGGTATTTTTATATATGGTGCCATTTTTTTAAAAAATCAGGAGATTAGAAATTTGAAGAAATAATCACACACAAATTTTAAATAACCATCAAATTTACATTTCAATCTTCCTTCTTATATCTTTCTAAACAGTGTAAACTAAAAATTTAAAATATAAAAATCCTGTGAGGTCCGATTTCAGTCACTTTTATGAAGATAAATAATGGCTAAGCATCGGCTTCAAGTGTAATAGTGAGGAAACATCTGTTTCTTTTGCTTGTCTGAGAATAGTATCAGTTAGCAGATACATGAAAGATTCAACTTAAAATGCTTCATAAATTTATTGTACTTCTTAAAATAAATATCAACTATGATAGATTGTGTATTGCGCAACAACTTATATACTGGATGAGATAATTTAAAATGAGCATCAAATTACAAAGACAAAACTTAGTTTTTTTAGAATTCACAATTTTCCCTTCAAAAAATTTATTTGCAAAGTAACTGTTAAGTAACTTACTAATAAATATAATATGATAAGATTGAATTGAATTTATTTACTAATTTCATCCAAGTAAATACCGCAATCAATACTATTAAAACAATTTTTTTTAATTTGCACTTCAGCAAATATAATTGCCTATCTGATAGGTACGATTTAATCCTCATTAACAATTATACATATATACCCTCTAGAATTTGAAAATGTATGACAGCAACAATATATATAATTAATAGAAAATCAAGGCAAAGGTATCAAAGCATTTGTTTCTTTTGCTTCAACTTGTTTGGGTATGGGTAGGAATATATTTTTTGCAGTAATAACCCTTACATGCATAAATTATTGCTTTCTTTATATTAATGTTTTTTTTCTTTCACACTAAGGCTAGAATAATAATCATCAAATGTACTTTTAAAAATTCAAAAGTTCCCAATTTCTAGACCTTAGAGAACAAATAAAATAAAGAAGACTGGTATCTGTTGGAAAATAAAACCATACAATAAACAAAATATCAAAAAAATGATAATGTTGTATCTATACTAATTGAATTTTTAAGTAATATTCTTCAAGAAGTTTTTTTTAATTCAACATACTGCTACACTATGGTTAGTACAATTACAATAAATGATTAATTTTTCACAGTTAACCCCTCTACCCCCCAAATATTTGATCTTTAGTAAAGTAAATGAAATTAAATTAAATATTTAATGAAGAGTATAAATAAAATGAAAAAGACAATTCCTTGCAGCTAACATATTTGCAATTTAATATAGATGCAAAAAATATTCAATTTAAAATTGCATACATTTTAAACTCTTTTTTTTTCTGATAAAAGATTTAAAAATAATTTTTTTTATATAAAGCTACATGCATTTTATGTTACATATAGAGCAGCTAAGTAAAATTGAGGAGGAGGCATAATGAGAGGGAAATATTAATGATGTTTGTGATATTTACGAAAATATTAGGAAACATTTCAACAGAAGATGGTTATTAGTCATTCATATTTTTAAAATACCAAAACTGATAGCATTTGCATAACTATTCCATTCAACACAAGCAAATGAAAGCTTTTTGTTAGTTTGAAAGTGCACAACTAAATAACATTGAGACAGTGTACTGCTGTATTCTATTTAGCATCAGATTTTTTATTCAATATTTTTTATGTTTCTTCCTTTATTATATATTTTAAACAAACAATGTGGTTTGATATAAATAGTATACAATCATAGAAATGAATGCTCTACATTAACTGAGAAAAAAACATGCTGACTAATATATACAGGATTGATTCACAAAAACAAAGAAGCATAATAAGATGACCTAATACTCACTGTCGAATCAATTCCACAGCATCTTCGTATTTCATCCCTAATTCCATAAGAGCAATAGCTACTAATACTGGAGCCCTGAAAAGCAAATTTGTATCGATTTTTAAAATGTATATTAATCTCTATTAATAATAAAGATGAATGCATTTATGCACAGATACTCCACAAGCCACATCAACTGACCCAAAATTGTCAAATTTTGCACAAGCATTTTTTATAAAATGAATATCTAGGAGCAATTTCTTGAAAACATTAACTAAAAATTATTATTACAATATAAAAATATTTTTTTACTTTACTATAAAATAAAATAAATTATCTTTTCAATGATATAACCTTTTTTTACAATTAAGTACAATTTTATTCCCTGATTTAATAACTTAAAAAATATTTTAACAATGTTTCAAAAAATATTCCGCAAATGAAATAAAATTCAAATCATGTTCACTTCGACTAATCATATTTGATCAAGGTTATATTTCTCACTGGGATCGAAGATGCCACTTATTTTTCCCATATTAAAACGTGTATTTTAAATAATAATAATAATAATAAATATCTTACTGCATTTACAACTATAATTTAACTTCAATTACAATTTTTTTTAAAAGTTTCTACGTTTTTAAACATTGTCTTTTTTCTGTTATGTTATTAGTTTATAAAGATATGTTAATTGTATATGTTTATTATAGGTTATTTTTAACAAATTGTCGAAATACATAACACAATAAACAGAATACTGTAGTTTTTCTAAAATAGATTATATATATCAACATTCTAAATTTAAAAATATTTTGATGATGAAACTATTTGAGCAAAACAGACTACAAAATATTTAATTAAAAGTTTTAGCACCCATTGATTTTGGAGAACTAGATGGTCCCCAAATGCACTAATAAAAATGTGCTCCCTTAGATTTAAATTTCAGGTGACATATTTCCTTTTTAAGAAATGCTTCAGTAATAAGGATTTAACTAGCAGGCAAAATCAAATCTAAGTTGTATTTTGATATCAAAACAGATTAGGCAATAGAATTTCATTCACTTAACATAGTTCAATTTTAGATGTCAAGTCTCCAAAATTTAAGAAATACTTAAAATTCTTTATTAATATCCATATTATAATTGTTTTACTACGTTATTCTGGTCGATATTTTCTAAATAACTTCATAGACAACAATTTCAATGAGGGAATGCAGCTTCCATACAGACAATATTATATATGCAGCAACGATTTTAAATAGAGTTTTAATTTATAAAAGAAATTCACCAATAACCCTAATTCAGCATTATATATATATATATATATATATATATATATATATATGTAAATATATATATATATATATATATATATATATATATATAATTTTTACCATTTTCACTGAACAATAGCTTACAAATTGTAACATAATGTTTTATGTTAAGATTCTAATAAAAATTTATAAGTACTTGTCCTTTTTAACTTATAAAATATTTATTGCATTATAACCATTATATATGGCTTATTTATAATAAATTCATAAATACTTAAGTACGTATGTATGTTAAACTGTAAATTATGTAAGTATATTCCCATTTTGCTTTAATAATAAGAATTGCATGAGCCATAAGAACAAATACCTACATCCATTATTCAAAAGGAATAATATTATGAAAACTACATTTCAAAAGGAATTAAGACTATGGAAGAATGAACATTTCTTCAAGCTAAAGCAAGTAAAATAAATACAGATTTTTGTAACATAGAAGAATGTTGTTTATATTAGTAAATAAAAAAAAATATTTTAAGCTGATTTTCATAACGTGTGCGTAAGAACACTATTATTACTTTATAAATTATTCTTTTCTACAAATTTAGTATCTATACAATGGAATTCTACATTGACTTGAAAAAAAAAATCCTTACAACTTAATACAATGAAAAATTATTTTTAAAAGATTTTGGATTCATTTCCCATGTTTTACCTTTCATATTTAGTAAGAAATTGTCAACTCTAATAAAACATGCGATAAGGAAAATCCTATCGCTTTACAATTAATATCAATTGAATTAAAACTGTTTGACCTAAATACACAACATATTATAATATATATATTAATGGGCCATTTAGAAAAATAATTGGTATACAATTTCAATTTAAAATAATTGGTGCATTATTTCAATTTTCAGATATCTTTCGAAATATTAAATTTATCAGTAAAATTATAAAATATTGAAAATCATTATTTTAAATATCTCAAAATAAAGGAGATTTTTATTTGCTTGTTTAAAGTATTAGTGTTCAGAATATTTTATTGATATTTATATTTGACTCAAACAACAACAACAACAAAAAAATGTTCATAATCTAAATTATTTTTTTAACTAAAACTATAGGTCTGCCTCTAACAGTTTGGAAATTAGATTTTAAGGCATGATTAGAGTGGATATTTTGTAATTACCATAGAAAAAAAAAACACTCATTTCAAGTAATGTTTTTTTTAATATACTCCTGATGATCAAAATGCATTTTAATTTATATATATATAAATATATATATATATAATTTTAAGCTTTTTAAAAATAATTGTTAGCTTAAGCATAACAGGTACAAAGAATAACAGGATATAGATGGAGAGGAAAAAGCTCACCTGCCAAGTCCAGCAACACAATGCACAGCTACATAACAGTCATTTTCTTCTTTGAATCTTTTACGTAGCAGATCAAACCAATCATGGACTATTTTGTTTGGGGGTGGAGAACCATCATCAAACTGCCAATCCTGAAAGAAGCAGTTTAAATTATGGTGCAGAATTTATCACAAAAGAATCACAAGACTACTTAGTATATTAGGGGAACAAAGAAACATTTCAAAAATGCATCATCATTTCTACAATTATGCAATCATTTTTAACAAATATTGATACTTTAAAAAAAAAGTTCAGCATGTTTTTCCTAAAATTAATCATATGTACCAAATTTTATTATTTTACATGTATACATATTTATATACAGTAATTATAAGCAATTTAAATATATCATACTCTGATTACAATCTTTATCTATTTGAAACAAAAGAAATTCAAACATTTTTTAAACAGAAAAATACCAGATACCAAAAATAACATTAAAAAAATCAATATTTTTAAATTATTCAATATATTTTTAAACTTCAACTTCAAAACAGCTATTTGTCATTTAATAGAGAAGGGGCAAGTGGAATAATTGATAAAAACCTAATACAATAATTCCTAATTTTTATCTAGAATTCAATATAAGTTAATAAGAGCAATCCAATTTGAGATTCACTTGATAAATTTAAAAATCTATTTACTGTGCAATAAATGAATAAACATCAACGCCACAGTGAATTAAATTTATCCATAAAAATTTAACATGGGTAACATTTAAATTCTGTCTCATAATATACAAGCTAGATTTTTTTTTTTTTTAAATAAAAGCTTTTCAATACATTATTTTAGTATATTTCAAATATCCCTTTGTTCACTTTTAAAATTATATATATTTTAATTAATGAAGATTAATTTGCAATTTTACATGTTTCTGTGTTTGTTATTCATTGCAAGAATTGAAACAGAAAAAATAATTTTGGATAAGATTTTGTACTACCACCCCCATTTCAATTATTTCCTTTTTAGAATACATAATTTATTTATCAGTTTTTGTTTTCTTTTCCAAATTGGAATCTATTTTATATACTGTGCATATTTCATTTAAACCCAGTTTTCTGTTTGAAAGTTCTTGATCTGTGGGCAATTCTATATTATTAAATAAACTTCATTCACAAATTTTAAAAAAAAAAAAAAAGATTTTGTAAACAAATTTAAGAACATTTTATTAAATCAATTGTTTGCATTTGCTCCCAAATAAATATCATTCAAAAGCATTTTAGTGTGGAACAGAGTTTTAATCGTTATACAAATTATCCACAGAATTTATTTTATCTGCACTTGTAGTTGTTTCTGATTATCTAATTTCACTGATAATCAGAAATTTTACATTATATTTAAAATGGTCTGATATAAAGCAAAAATAATTTGATTAATTATCAAAAAATAAAATAATTATTAAAAACATTTACCAAGACTTTAATGCCATGTTTTTCCAAAACATCCGTTTTATAGGTGGGTTCACAAACTCTCACAACTTCAGTGACATTCTTTCTCTTCAACTCCTACACACATAGAAAAAAAAATCAAAATGATTTACATTGCATAAAAAAATTCTAACATGAAACATAAAAATAATTTCACATGTTACACAGAGTAACACGTGACATTACACAGTTGTAACAGTGATTAATCCATTGGTTCAATGAAACTATGTCTAAAAATCCAGAATAAATGATAAAAATGAAGCAAAACAACTTATTTGAAACAGCCAGCAAGCAAATATCTCAATTAAAAAGTCTCTAGTTTATGTAAGCTGAAGAAGTTTGTATTCCTGCAGAATTTTCAGGAGAAACTGGCCCAAATTTGAATTTTTCTATGGAGTAAAATACATAGACTGCAGTGACCAATTCCTGTTCCAATACTTAATGGACATTCAGCATTCAGTTTTAATTTAAAGTATAGAAGCTATCTTCCAAGCATTGTGTAGCTAATGTTCCTCAGCTATACAATGCCTGACCCAATTTCTACAATAAATAATTAAAAGAAATGTCTAATGTATAAACATCTTAAATATTACAATAATTAAAATAAAAAGGAGGATGGCAAAGGTTTATTTACTATGTAATGGATAATTAATAGATTTTTCTACAAAAGTTAGAAGATAGATGAACTAGACAATTTTAACAGCAGTATAATCTTACAAGACTAGTTTCCTTTAGGAAGGTTCATGACATAACAAACAAAAGAAATGTATAACAAAATATGACTATGACTTGGTGCTAAAGAAGATTATTATGCTGACAATTAAAGAAAGCTAATTCACAGTACTCAAAATTAAGAAGTATCTGAGAGACAATTGAAATTAAATACAATCAATAATCCTGGCAAACTAGCTAGTCACCAAAGGTAACTAGTTTCTTGATAGAAAGAGTGAATTTCAAAATAAAAATACCGAATTTGAAAAATGTGCAATGTTACCATGAATAGTTTTAAAAATGGATGGTAAACATTTTTATATCATATGATGAAATTGTTATACATTATTCAAACATTAGATATTTCTACATAGAACTGAATTGTTCAATTTGTAAAATTAAACCAGAACTCACGTATGACAACAAACTTCTCTAACCTGGAAGCTAATCATTGTGCATTTTAAATCAATTCTTGAAAAAGCAAAAATTAATCAACAAAGTTTATAAGTATAATTACAAACTTATATATTTTGTGGAATAATTGGCGAAATTAGAACGTCAATTCATAAACAATTTTGAGCTTACCTCTATAAACGTATTTATGGTGGCATCTGTTGGCCTGTCCATAATGAGGAATCTCATGTTCTTGAAGACAATTTCAGATGGTCCGGGGCGCATAAGTTTTTGCTTCATCGTCATTCCGGATTCACCACACAGTTTTCAAGAATATATAAATTTTATAAAGATTCACACAATTCAGATGATAAGTGATAGATGAAAATGAACTTCTATTAAGCACACACTTTATTTGTGTTGGGCCTGGCAATATTCACCTTTGCAGAAAACCAGAAACTCCATCCAGTGGATAGAAACAGCAGAAGAAATCTGCAAAAAAGACATCATTACACATTAAATGCATTTAACTAGTTAATACATGAAAATTCATGTTTGTCTAATAATATCCAATTAAAAACCAGTCAATACCTTATTAAAAATCAATCAATGATGCCCAATTAAAAACAAGCGACTTTAGTATCTAATTTTCGACAAAATTTTATTCATAAAAAAACTTCACAAATTCCTTTTCTAATGCTTACAGAATATCTTTCGTTACAACAGACATTTTTTGTTAAATGTCAATTAACAATTATTTTTAATTATTGTAATTATAATTTAATAGGATTAAAATCTATTTAGAATACATTATCAAAACATAATTTTGAATATTTGTTCTTACTTTCGATTAAGGGAATTTTAGGATCGGATACGAATTTTGACAGAAATTTGCCTAAATAAAATAAATTAAGAATGGCAACTTAATAAAACTGTTATGGTACAATTATTAAATTACACCATCTGCCGCTTACCAAACAGCCACATTAAAATCATGCAATGAGCAACATTTTAAATAATTCATTTTAATATCTATTATTACATAATAGATAAAACGAAAAAGTAAATAGCAGTGGGTAAATAGTTTAAACAGCAACAGCGCAGAATCTGAATAGTTTGCTTTGCTTATTTATTTCATTTAAATATAATAAACTATGCATTAACGATGCTTTTAAAATAAAAACTATCTCCACTAGTAAGTACATGCAAAAAAATCTATTGAAAGAATATTAACAAACTAATATAATAAAATAAAAATATTTCTGAATGCTAATTTTTTAAAAAATATAAAAATACTAAATTTTTTGAGTTTTTAAATCCTCTAATCACTAATGCCATCAGTGGAATTATCACACGATTTCCGAAGGTAAACAACTAACGTTAATCACTAGATTTCTATCATATCATACTATTATCGGATAGTATATCATAGTTCGCTTTATTAATATTATATATATATATATATATATAT
>JAOUZG010022257.1:378822-401931 GCA_026289955.1 Argiope argentata
TAGTCAGGCAACACAAGATAACCAGTTATTTGGGAACAGGATGGTGAATATTTTATTATTTGCTAATGGTTTTATTTATACCTTCATTTTATAAAAAATGTATAAAATATGTAAACAAAATACTGATTTCTCCGATTTAGATGCGAGTAAACAGCTCAAAACTTTTTTGCAAATAAACAAATTGTTTCGTCATAATTATATCTATGTTTCTGAAAATATAAAACTAAACCGATAACCATCTAATAACTTCCAGGATGTTCTCCAGTTAAGATCGTTTAAGCATATTAAAATCTCTCTATTGTAGCAACACATGACAGCTGATGTGATTTCATAAAATATTAAATATTATTGATACGGATGTTAACAAATTCATAACGAAATGCACGCACTCAAATTGATTTCACCGAAACGGACGGACACTTATGAACGAATAAATAAGAATTTAACAGAAGTACAAAAGAACACGCTTTGTAGTAAAAATAAATATCTTATTTTCAAAGAAATGAGTCAGTTCAACAGGATATTGTCTGTTTTTATTTATATAGGAAACAAACGTGATGAAGTTATAACGTCACACTCAGTTAAAAGGTTAAGGAACTGAACCTATTTATTTTTATTTATTCTTGTCGATTCTTTACAAATACTTAAAACACGAACATTTTAGTTTGTACTTCCGCTGGTGGAATGGAAAGGTCGAGACAACACAAGAATAGACTACAAAATATCAAAACGCACTTTTTCGGCTGCGTAGGAATTCCAGGAGGCAGACAGGATCCATTGGCAAGCCCGAGATCGAGGGACGAATGCCAAGGACAGGATTTGCTGGCACAACTCGAACAACAAACAGCGGCGGAACAAAAAAAATCAAACAAGAAAAACAGGGGGTATTTTCCAAGAGGGAAACAGAGCAGGAATGCGTATAGTGGCACACAAGCGTGAATAGGAAAGCACTAAGAGGCGAACTCATGAAGTAGTATTTAGAAAAAGATAACAGAACACTGCAAGTCATATCGAGAAACAATTACCGCGCGAGTGACCGTGGCCTTCATAAGGATATTGAGAGAATGGAATAATCCGGAAATTGCAAAAGCCTAGGCGTCATAATTCTTTGTTTACAACGACAGGAACAACGGTTTAAATTAGGTAATTACAAATAGCAACATCCTGGAAGGTGAAACAGACAAGGTAGAATAAGTTCCAACAATTCAAACAAGGTTTGTTTACTGGAATAAATTCTTTTCATTTTATCAAAAATTTTACATAATTATGAACATTTTAAAGTAAGAGGTTTGCGGAATATCACGAATATCCTTTAAAAACAATTCGTGAGACATCAAGAGTAGTGAATTATACGAAGCAAACAGTTTTGAAAAAATCATCAAAAAGCAAGCAAAGTTGAGTATCAATGAATTCAGATAATAGAATGAATTAATTCAGAAGAAATGATTTTGAGAATTTTGATTCGACGACAATGGAAAAACCTGACATAAAATTGGTGATTTTACCTTTAAAAATGTTCACGACGCCTAGCAATGTAGAAAAATTTTTAGACGCAGGAAATGCTTTCTAATTAAATGAAAAGAAAAACTAAAATTTCACAACGAGTTTCAAGATGAATTTGTTTTGCAGAAAGAATTTTCTTCAACCAAAATAAAAGTAGTGAATACGATCAAAAAATTCTTACCCTCCCCCTTCCTTCTTTTCTTCTCAAGGTCGTAAGAAAAACAAATAACAAATATCATCCATCCAAATGAAAACATTTGATTTATCGTGTTCATAATTACAAAACATCCAGAAATTCAAAAACTGTATTTTTCAAACTCAATAAGTTCTGAAACTTGGAGGTGAGTCAAAACGAATTGGAATTTTTTTGATGATTACAATATTTTTTTCCTCGCACATTTCGTATACTATAAAATATAATATTACGCATCGGCAGCAGTATGAAGAGTTGCTTCATTCAAAAATGATGCAATGTTACAATGCAAAGTTGCTAAATTGCCAATTAATGCTAAGTGTTTTCATAACGTACTACAATTCAAGTGGCTTGAATGACAAATGTTCCTTGCAATCGGCACATTATTTTTATGCTTCCAAGAGGAGGATTACGCCTTTGCTCTTACAAAATCATACAGTATTATAATATTGGAATGAAACAAACAAGATCTTTTCAGTATAAAGCAAACTCCGCAACACTAATAAAATTTCATCGATGTAAGTAAGTAAATTCACATTTACCGATTCAGTATGAGAATGAAATGAAGTTCAAGGAAGAGTTTTTAAACAGGAGAAAAAGCCATCATATTGCACAAACCCTCCTTGAAAAGATGTCAACAGTGGGCTGAAAATCAGCCTGTTTCAATTTTTACTTTCAACTATTTCATATTATAACCTTCAACTATAACATATTTTTCCCCTTTCAATTTTGAAACATTAATCCATAAAATTGCTATACACAAGAATTGCTGAAACAATAAAAACTACAATTAACTAATCTAATAGCAAAGAAAACGGAATACCAGCATAACGCGATTTAAAGAGATATTTGTTACGGATATACTCTTTATGAAAGAATAAATCGAGTATTTAGATCAACCTCTCGTTGTGATTTAACAGGAGGGCTCAACGTTTCATTATGGATCAAAAATAGGGATTCTGTTACTGAATTATATTTCTATTGACAAGCAAGCACTTGCTTGTAAAGCAAAGCCACTACGAGTCAAAATGTTGGGGAACGGTCATTTCATCGCTACAAAAATTAATTACCTTTCGTGCCTTATTATTCAATGAGGACTTGGCATGCAAACAAGTTTACAGAATTCTATAGTCACGCATTGATGGGCAATGAATAATTTGTTAACAACAGAGATTAAAGAAGTGTGCTTATTGTTCCCCATTAAGTCCCATTTAAAAAAGAAATGGCATACCAACGCATTTTTTTAACAACCTTTGTCACCAAAGTAACAAAAAATGTCACATCACAGAAATCACGCGAAGATTTAAGATTCTAATTACGAATACTATAATCAACACTAAATGCATTAAAACAATACAACCCGCCTTCAAAGAGGTTTATTGAAAATTCAATAAAGTCTCTTTAAATGAATTATTCCACGATAAAATAGCACTAAAACATCACAGCTACTAGAATTAGCATTTCCAATTTAAATCGGATGCGCATTTAATTGCCGCACTCCTTCGGCATTTAACCGCTCAGCTCTCCATACAATTTAGACAGCTTGTATCAGAAGAATGTGATATTGTTTAGGATGCGGAGGAATCCACAGAACACTTGAAAAGTCAATGGATTCCGCCAATATCATCACGGAAAAGAATGCCTATGAATAATCTGAATATGAATTATCTCGTGTAACTCTCGGACAAAAATGTGTAGAAAGATTAAGAGACATATTCTCCGCCAATTTAATGAAATCAGTTATTCAGACAGCATGTGGCGCCTACATTTTCAATTGTATCCTCTCTTTGCATAGCCAAAAAGGTATTTACCCATTTCTGCCAGTCCAGCACACAAGCCACGCATCTGTCCGGTCCAGCAAACACGCACACCAGTATCACGATCGACTCATTAACGGGGGGAAATCCAAGAAAACAAATCTCATCCGTGCGACAAGATCAGAGGCACCGGAATTCCGAGTACTGGAGGGCTTCCAGTTGGGGTGGGAGATGCGGCGAAGCCACGTGACCTCAGAAGAGGAGCCGGAGAGGAGGCACGCGAGGATTGATGCAACAGCTGAAGATGCTCCCACAGCCGTTTGCGCAATACCTGTTAGCAGTTGAGCGACAGTTAAGAGCGTTTATTTATCTCCACTGCTCATCCAGAGGCTCATGTGGGGGACAGATTGGGTCATCCATTCACGTTCGGTCACCAGGGAGAGGGGGGAACCTGCGAACACAATTTTTCTTGATACCTTCCGGCAGCGTGGCCTACTTTTCGACATTTCCCCCCTCCTCCTGACTCCCTCAGGACACACGCATTCAGTATACTTCTGAAAGCACGCAGGATTCGCAGTTGCTAACTATCAGTTCCATTTTTTACGGAGCGAATCGAAACAGGTTCTCATTTTATGGAGTTCGAAGTGGGAACGCTGTTTAAAGGCGAGTCTGAAATGCTACCAGACTGACTGACTTATTCTAAATGACCAGATATTATGCCTTTACAGGAATAGCCCAGGATTTTTTTTACTTGTTGCCCATATTGAATAAAATGTCCAATACTATGAAAAATAGGTTTAAAAAACAATTTATCCACCATTGAAGGGGAGGAGGAGGGAATCGATGTTCGAAGAATAGGTTTTTGGTTCAAGATAAACTGACACAATATACACAAAATAAAAATGATGAATAAATTATAAATGATCGACGTTAGTTAATAATTATATTCTCTTTCATTAATATATGTTCAATAACCATTTGCTATATTGTTCTACAAAAACTTTAATTTTTTATGAGAAAGCTTTTATCAACTTTTAATATCTTGATTTCTAAAATTATCAAGAACATCTAGTTTAGTTCACTAATTTCAGTTCCTCTTAGAAGCTACAGTTAATTAATATAGGGTTTATCTTAAATTTATTATCGTCTAGTTTTGAAGACTATTTTGAGGAAAATTTGATCACTCTGAATTTTTGCCAGACGACGATCGTTGATGCATGAGCAAAGAGTATAAATATGGGAAATCTATAGTGGAGTCGGATTTTGAACCGAACACTCCAGCCCGTAGTTGAAATCATCAGGTCGTCAAAACCACCAAGCTGCACAAGGATCAAAGATCTGAACATCAAGTTGTTTGAAATATTATATAAAAACGCTCATGTATACTAATACTTGAATGAAGGCTTTTAGACAAAAATATTTCTTTTTGCAGTTCAGTATTCCCTATAGTCTTCTGCATATAATTCAGTATCTCTATAGTCTCTTAAAGCCCTTCTCCTGATATTAATAAAATTTGAAACCACCATACTATTTAATATGCATAGTCTATTTCCATAGCGTATCACTGATCCAGAAATCGGCCACTTCACATACACTTTCTGTCATCAGGACTAATATGTTTAAATTTTTGAAACAAAAATTATGGGACATAGGACCCTTTAAAACGCAATAAGAATCAAAGGATATTATTACTAGTCGCAATTGGTGACCAATCTGTTCGATTACTTTGATTTTGAAAATGCCAAATGATTAATACGGAAAGCATTTTAAAAATTTTGCCAGAGTAATTTGAATATTAAAATTATGAATTCAATCGAATCAGTTTATAATAAATTAAAAAGTGCATATACCCGAAATAAAAACATAAGAACATCTTAGTGCGGAGTTGTTTGACAAAAGCACACAACTTCATGTTTTGATGGGTAAATTTGAAAGTTGTACATGTATATATATCAAAGTTTGAAAGTATGCATGCAAACATTTAAGTTCCGACTCAAAAATTGGGATACATATAATTGGTCCTTGGGTCAAATGTTCAAAGGAGCGTTTTTAATGTATTCAATTTTAATTTAACTTAATACAATTGTAACTTAATGATTGTCATAAAATCAATTTAAAGTTTTTTTCTTAGTGTAATCCTTTAAGGCCAAGAAATGAAGCTAATTGTTAAAAAGTTTCAATGATCAAGAAAGTATTTGAAGATGACGCTCATTAAAAAAGTTTACTTCAGAAATTTTTTGAAAACGGTAAAAAATTATGATACAAAATAAATCATCGTCAAATATCGCACACTAGATTCCGAAAGTTTACTGAAATACTTTCGGTAAATTCATTTCAAGGGTTAATATTTCGTAACTGTTGTATACCAAAACCATGCAAAGCGTTTTCTAGAATAAAACGAGGAAGTTCAATAAAGGTAACTTCTAATTTAAAACAGCATTGTCTTAAAGAATAAATTGCAATTAATTACTACGCTCTTTAAAATTATAAATAAACCTTTTCATGAGGTTACGATACGTCGCGAAAAAGTCTTATGAATTACATACGTTTCACGGCTATCTATTGTTAAAAAATATCCCTTTTTAAAAATAATTCTGTCAATATTCTAAAACCAATTTAAGTCTAAGAACAGGAATTAATCTGGATTCAAAAATTAAATATTCTTTCTTGTACCATCTGGGAAAAAAATTATTTTAAATTAGTCTTCTGCTACAATTTTTTTTCTCTAAGAAAAAGCAGAATTTTTGTGTCGAATGCACTTACTTCCGAATAGAACCTAAATAACGAGAATAACGACCCCCAGAGTAACTCGCATTCTAAACTACCATAATGGACGTACAATAATGTACAAGAAAATTTGTCTTACGATGAGTTTAAACTCCTTTGCGAACAATGGGGATTTAACGGGATCCCATTAGAGCATCGATACGACTGGGCATCTGACTAATCATAGTAGTAGTATTATTGTATATCCAATTATTTCACCCAGTATTTCGATTATGTAAGTAGAATGTTGAATACATAACAGCGTATACGTCTGTGTCGAAGTGCCATTCCGTTTATTATGAACCTAAACTCATACGCACGACGGTTCTACAGCAAAAATCGAGATTTGAATCCTATTCCAGAGATCAAGAAACAAGAACTAATATCTTAAAGTTATAAAGATTAATAGCATGTGTGGTATCCGCTCAAAGGTCTTCAACGCTACTAAAAATTAGGGAGGGGGGCACATAAATATGATAACTATAGAGTTAGTTTAATTACTCACTAGTATTATAATTAAACAAAAACCATGGAGAGATGAAAACATTAGAATATAAATAAAAATATTGCGATTAGCGAAAAAAATTAACCATGAATCTATCATTTTATACACATGATAACACATCTTTTTTTTTATACACATCTTTTTTTATACACATTTTATACACATCTTTCATGACATTATTTCCTAAAAAATTAATCAATAATGTCTAAATTTCAAAATTTCTATATTATGTAAGAAACCTTCAGTTCTTTCTGTACATTCGTCCCTGTTCACTGGAAAGTCAGACCTGCTAGAGACTATTCCAGGCAGAAAATGCATTCCAGGTCTGTAGCCCATGACCTTCGATAAAACGTCATCTTAATGGAGGCATCGACCCAAGACCTCCAAACAGGACGTGTGTACTTATCTGGTTTTCTCAGAACATGGGTGGGGGACCAAATCTCAACCAGAGCGAAAAATATATTGTTGGTAGGCGACGCAATGTTGTGATCCCCTATCCTTTTCGGGTCTGTCACTGCTTCCCAATTCTGTATATATGTGAATACTAGCCGCTTTTGGCGATCTGTTAGTTCGCCCAGGTTATTGAATTATTAAGCTGTTTAATGTGAAAATCATAATTGAATATAATATCTCGTCTTGCTTTATACAACGGAAACCTTTCAATCGCATCAGAAAAAATAAAAAGTAGCTACAGAATGAAATAACAGCAAGAGTGAAAAATACTACTATAGAGTTAATGATTAGGAAATGCCCATGACAGAATGTTTTGATGGATAAGTGGATTCCACCACAGCATTTTGAAACCTTATTACAGATAGTATAGTGAAAATATAATTAAGATAAAAGGTAAAACTGTAATGAAACTGGAGAAGTCTGAATTCGTATGATGATTTTGTTTACATTTCACCACATCTATTTGAAAACAAGCAATGGGCAATATGGTGCCACGTACATTATCGTTTCGTTAACTTTGCCAGTTGGCTTTCAAGTCTCATGGCATAATGCATGCCCTATCTTCATCCGAAACTTTTTAATCAATATAGACACTCGATTTTATTTTATTAACATGAATGAAGAAATCTTCGTTTAGCTTTTTTAAAAATTCAGAAATAATTTTTTGAAGGACATTTGATACAAATTTTAAATTTGATTATTTACAATGTGTTTTTTTTTAATTATGCATATAATTAAGATTGTTTGTGAGCATAAAAATATAAAATACATATTAAAATTAAATATTTTATTCAATATTGCAGAATTACTGAACAATTTAAAAAACACACAAGTTTGATTACAAAATATTGGTCTTGATGATGCCGGATTTTACCAAGCGGATTCTTACACTTCTAGAATTCAACTTACAGGTACAGAGCAGCCATGAGAAAAGTTAACACTGCTATCAGCGGCGATTTCCAATCATTGTCAATTCAGCGTTTATTGCAATTCATCTTAATTCCTTTCAAATATTAACAAATTTTTTTTTTTTTCGTTCTCTGATTTATTCTACAACATCCTCCCGTTGTAAAACTATGAAATTAGGAAAATTAATTTTCAATTAAGTTTGCATAATTTGGTAAATGCTTTAGCGTGAATAATTTGACTTTTATACATATAAAAAAAGTAGGGATAACGTAATACACGATTATGTTATTTACTTTAACATCTTACACACAAATTAAAAATCCCTTCAATCCTTGCGATCACGCGAAAATACCTTACGTTATGCTTTCTTAAGAGATTTAAGATATTTTTTTTTTATGGAAAAAAAATCCCTAAAAATAAATGGTGAAATGCTAAATCCAAAAATCATATACAAGTTTTAACATTTTCTTAAGTTCTAATCGTCTTATACATACATAAAATTTGACTAAAATTCAGATTATATGAAAGTACCACTTCGAAATAAACGCTTGCTATTGGCCACTTTATCTCTGCATGCGTTATCTTACTGAAATCACTTAACCGGTTGACAGTGAACTGGCCTTTGAAAAGGCTGCTATCAAACATTCACAATTACTAAAAACAGATAGATAGTGCGACAATTTTCTAAATAATTTGGTATACTTTCAAAACAATGACCCCCCCCCTCTCCCCTTCAGTTTTAGAATAAAATGTGCGAAAAGCAAATTCATGCGTCAAAATTTTTTCTTATCATACGGAGCTATACTGGTATCAAGAAAATATTAGCATTTCTATAATATTCGAATATATTAGATATTTCTACTGTAGAATAATTTATTAGTATTGGCTATTAAGAATTTGTGTTTCTCTATGCTATTTACATCATCCCAAGAAATGGCTACAATTAGAGGAAAGCAAAATTGCAATGCTAAGGAGTTGAGCTAGAAAAAATTAGGGAAGCGTGTCTGCGCATCGAACTATCAGTGCCATTATGAACCTGCAAATCATGTTTAAAAATACGATTAAACCTTCATGGGCAATATTTAGCTTTCAGCTGAGCTTTTTGAGTCCATCGAATCATTTTTGGAAATAATGTTTGCGCTAAGCTGGTAAACGCCCGGCAACAGTCGGACCGATACCAGGAAAGATCATCGTATAGCTGTAGCTCATCTTATTAAATTTATAGCAGAAATTTGAACCTCTTGATGCAAAAATTAAACTTAAAAAATCAATTACCTGAGAAACAACTCTGAGTCAGAATTATTCATTTCATTTCAAAATCACGAGTATGATTTTATACAAAAAAGTTATACGCAGTAACATAATCACATTTTTGAACTTTTGTTGCGTTAGACCTTTTTCCCAGCATGAAACATAAAAACTTAATCTAACTACAGTGATAAAAGATATGGTATTTACGACAGTGTATCTTTCCATGGCTTGATAGAGAACAGCTTCTACGGATGTCATATCGGGCAACGCTGACGGCATTCTCTAGGGGGGTTCTAGATTGTCTCGCATTTCTTAAGAACGGAGATAATCAAATTTAAGTCACTGCATCTTAAAAGCAGCTTTATACTCGAGGGATTAAAGGGTTCTCCATTCATATTATTCATTTGTGTTTGAAAAAGAAATTTCTCGCTAAATATGATATAAATTATAATAGAATTCCTTGCAAGGTAAAAGGGAAAGAAACGGAATCGCGTTCAGTTTGCCAAGCTAAAATCTGGAAAAACTAAAATTCAGTATCTACACCACAGCCATAATAAACAAATTACCAGTGTGGTTGTTGCTCATAGGCATCAAATCCAAATTTGTTGAATATAGTTTATCTCAATGTTTAAAAACAGAATGTTAAAAGGGCTGTATTTTAAACATCCATTTTGAACAACGTATTTCTGGTAATACAAGATTTAAATTGATATCATTTATATATAACCTATGGGAACTGGGACTCTCTCAATAGTGAAAAATAGCCGAAAATTCAGTTAAAAGTAAAAAAGTAAAAAATTCACAAATAAAATATAATCTAAAAAGTTAAAGCATACAGAAATTATGATTTAATAATAGAGCAGTAGAAAATATTTATTTCTTAAATGGCAAATCGAATATGTGTTGTAATGTAATTTAGCTTTGAGTTCATAACTCAAATCGGTACATTAAAACAAAAGAAGAATCCAGAGTTAAAGCCATTCCAAAATTAGCCCAATATATGAGCAGAGGTTTAATAATTACAATGAACTACTTTTCATTTTAATATGCTAATAAAAAAATTTTAAACAGTGAATGTCGCTTAACATGAAAATCTAAAAAAATGATAGTTTGCATGATTAATAGCCTCTATTGGTCAGCAAAAAATAAAATTATGTTTAATAGATGCGCAGCGTTTGGAAATATTGTTATTTCACATTTCATACGATTGTAATAAATATAATACGTTCTATGGATAGAGAAACTTGGAGAAATGTATAACAGATGATTAGAGTACAAAATTATCGCCAAGGCGGAAAAATTTATCTCCCACCCATCAAAATTTGCCTAACTAATATGATGAGAAATTTACAAAAAGTTGAAACATTTGGCAACTTGTTATAATTCGAATATCAAGACATTCATAGCATTAGATCTCATTTGAAACTGGAGTAATAAAAATGAGATACTCAGTTACCTAACAAACTACTGTTTTCAATCCAAATCTCATAAGTCGTTTTTGACGTTTAAATTACGAATCAAGGCGCCGGAAATTGGGAAATCCGAGTATTACCCATTCTGTGGTATTACCTCGCGATTAAGTCATACTTATAAAAAAGAAAAGAATGCACCGGGGGCCAGCTGCGAGATAGAGAGAAGAGCGGATATCTTATCTGCTGAGCTGTAAACCTCCACAGGCTGTGCAGTTGAGCAGATAAAGAGTCAGAGGGTGGGAGGGAGAGGGGAAACATGTTTTCTGGGAAACAATTATCAGGAAAAAGAACGCACGATTTCGGGCCCCAAGAGTGACGGATATATGACATTCATATTTCAGAACATTTCTCACATAAATGCAAGCTCGGTTTGACACAGAGATTGCACGATGGAAGATGGACATAACTGCTGGGTTTTTTTTTTGTCGTTAATGTATTACAGAGAAACATAAAAAGAATGATAAATTAAAGGAAAGCAAATCATGTTCAGTAGGTGTGTATATATATCTTTGAAATAAAACTAAATACTAATATACTTCTTAAATATTATTTAAACTGAACAAGCAATTGATTAATGTTTATAATAATCTAACAATATAAAAAGATGTTTAGGTCAATTCTTACTTAGGTCATCAAAGAAAAATTTTATTTTAGTTACTTTTTATTAAATAATTACAGTGAATACAAATAATTGATCAAAAAATGATCGATTTCCAGAAGAATTGAACTCGCATTCTTCACATTCACGTGGAAAAGAGTGAAATCCTTACATTTCGCCGATTGAACTATTGCCTTGCGATTCTAATTTTCATTACAAACTGCTAAAAAAAACTATTTAAAATATCAAAAAATCACATTTAATTAATGAATTAATATTTGAAAAAACAAGTTAACATTTCTTTTTTGTAGAATTCTAAATTTCTTTCTGTAAATTTTATGCAACTATATAATATGCAATTGCTATATTATTTTTCACAGCTTCGTTAAGGGCAGTGGTGAAAAAAAAATTGTATCCAAATATTTCTTCAACCGCCATCTGAAATCCTGTGAAATAACTTCTGACTGGCATTTAACTACTTTTAAAATGTCATTCGGAAAAAGAGAAAAAGAGAAAAAGATTTAATTGACAAAAATTAAAAAACTTACAATTTCTGGAATTTCGCTTGTCTAAATGACAAAGCTACTTTTAACTACACTGATTACAATATTAGTTAAGGTCTCTAATATAATATTATTCATTATTTTGAAAATTTCATCAAAATGTATCGAAGAGTATTATTATTTGAATCTGACAGATTCCAATTCATCCAATCTCAGTATCAATTCAAGTTTCATTCGAACGCAATCGATTATTACTGACTATTTCAAATGATTTAAGAAATGTATATTAATAATCCAATTAAGCTTTTCTCAGGCGAAACGACAGAAGTTCAAAGCGATAAATTTTTGCCGAGCAATAGAGACAATAACTCATTTAATCCAAGGCTCATTTAGAAAACCATCTAATGTGGGAAGATTGTTTCAATTATTAGTAGCACTTGTTAACTAGATGTTAAAACGTAATCTGATTTTATGCAGTTCTTAAAACTCTGCATAGTATACATATTCGCCCATGTTTTCTTATTCAAATAAAACTGAACAAAAATTTTAGCTTTAACAGTAAAGTTTAAAAAAATTTCCTATTTGAATTTCAAATTTTCAGAAACTTTTTTCAAGAAATTTGATTTTGTTATGACAATATATAATCGACTAATTATTTTATACTTTGTCAAAATAAGGTTAACTTGGTTTTTTTTAATTGGGTCCAACAAACACAGATTTTTAAATTAGGGACAGACTTGGCAAACGAAAGAAAAAGTTATCGCCCTTTAAGGGGGATTAGATGTTTTTTTTAAATACTTATAGATCAAATAATTTAAAATTTCCTTTTCTCGCAATTGCGTTTTTCAAGATTAAACTTCAATTTTAATGCAAAATCATAATCTATCGAAAATTGTGAAAAAAAATTCACTTCATAAAAAAATTCCACTTCATAGAATATTTTTAAATTTATAGCACCCAAAATGAATTATGTATTTAAGATATATAATTTATACTGCGAGCGCAATGCTTTTTTCAAGGCGTCAGTATTTGAACCATTTCACAATGAACATTCATGCTGCCTCATGACAATCTAAAATTTATGACCATTTGCTCGTCTTTCCTAAAGATTTGATGGTTTTCATTAAGGAACCATAAATAGTTTTAATTCTTGGCGGCAAAATGAGAATGTAAATATTTGAGATTAAGAGCGGGCCTTCAGTTCAAATCCGTACAGGACTCAGATTATCTGGCTTAAAAATTCCCCTTGATATTCTGAGATTGCATTTATTTCTACTCGGGCAGCAGACTCACTATGAAAAAGATGGTTCTTTAATTGCGCACTGGTGATCGGGGGTGGGAGTACTTCCATACAACTATAAATTAAAGACAAAATGGACAGGGGAACGGAAGACAAGAAATAAAACGATGATAATCTATATTTTCTACCGCATTTTTAAAAAAATATACATATACCACCGCAGGTTTCATCATTTACTTAGGTAATATAATCTAAATATGAGGAAAGAACAGCTTATTCCTTTTAAACAAAAATACGTCCGTTTCAAATATTACATCACAAACATACATTTCCCAGAATATAATTTGGGAGGTCCAGAATCGAATTGGACAAACCCAAATTAACTTCATTTAGCAGAATATTCGTAAAAATTTCATAGGAATTAAGAAATTGGAAATCAGGTTTTAAATCTTTGATATTAGTTATTAAGTAAGAATCTAAAAATGTTTTTAACGCAAAATGAAAAAAAAAAAAATGTTTCGGTTTAGTTTAATTTTTTTATATAAAGGTAGTTACATTTTTCATTTAATTTTTTAAATTTTTAATTTTGATCCCAAGGGTAATAAAATTTAAAACCAATCAACGGAAGTGGAAAGGCATAATTAATAATAACTAATGACAAATTCAAATCGGTAGTATATAAGTGAGGAATAATCGCATAATTCATTCTACCATGAAGCATATTGATTATGTAAAATATACATTTCCCACGGTTTTTCTCAGACCATCAACTTCAAATGCTTTTTTAAAAAAATTCTAAAATGTTTAGGAATGGTAACCAATAAAGTTAATTTGAAGAATTCAAACAATAAATATAAAAACCGATTATTACCAACAAGTAAACGACAAAAGTGTCAAGTTCCCATCGGACGACAGGGTAGTAAACAAAACATCGAAATCCCTATTGGTTGAGAAGAATTATTTATTTTTTCATATTCGAAGTATTGAAAAAGTATTCGAACCGTCAAAAAATTTGTCTAAGTCGAGTGTAATAAAATTTGAAGAATGTCCGTCAGAGAAAAGATAACTTTAAAACGTTTTGAGATAAACGGATGAAATTTGGTATATGGTCTTAGACATCAAAATCCAAAATTTCTATCAAATTGTGAGCAAAATCTATATATTTATGCCGCATTATGTTTAACATTATGTTCTAACATTTATGCCGCAATCTACCACATTTTCAGCTTAATTTGAATTCAATAAGGTGGGGGGGGGGGTCACCGTTTGTCAGTTGCACTTCTAGAAGAATGGAGAGCACGATAACTCGAAAATGAAAAAACAAATTTGGTATTTGTAGTTCCAAGTCAAATTTTGGCCCCAATCTGTAGTGAAAAAGGCATCTAAAACACAAATTCAACTTCCGGATACTATTATCCACATATGGAAGGAATTAATAACCAGTGATAACATGATACAATAAAAATGCAATTCTTATCAAAGGTCATATTTTGTGACTCTCTAGGGTAACATCTTTGTTGGAGAGCATACGAGAAAGTTTTAAGGACACCACACCCGCTTATTTCTTATTATAAAATCTAAATAGGTGGTGTTGCTCACTAATTAAAATGAATTGACAATAAAAGAACCACGAGATACTTCTGAGATTTTAAATCATTAGATGTTCGTCAAGCATGATAAAAACGTAGTTAAATTAGAAATAAGATCTGAATCTAAAAATACCACCCCAAAACAAAGAGGAAACAAAATTTGCTGATGCAGTAGAAGTTTCTGGCGCGACTGCGGAATGGGCAGAAAATTTACAGGACATAAAAATTACGAGTCCCTTTCTGTCTTCAAAACTGATAGCGTAATATATTTTACACAACAAATAAAACAGCTTTTTCATTTCAGAACACGTTTTCACGAATGCCTCTTCCAGATAATGAATTTGAGATTGTACGAACAATAATACACTTATATAAGTTTAACATATCACATACATTTCCCCCCACCTGTAATATAGGGAGTAAAAAAGCAAAAATGGTCATTAAACAATAATTAAGTCAGAATTCGATTCTTTAGATTTCTAAAAAGCATCCAGCTCAAAACATACGAAATAGAACTAAGTTTTTCTTTCTTTCAACTTGCTTCGAAAAAATGCTATACTGCCTGCCTTCATTTCTCTAAAGAATTCTACGGTTAAATTTAATTATTAGCTGTAGGGCCTTTCATTAAGAATCAGATGAAGTATGTATTACTTCAGATGGAACCCATTGGTTTGAAATAGTTATACTGGAATCCACCCTATGCATGTATGTGTGTATGGCATGTAATTATGAGAACATTGTTTAAACTTATTTTCATTTGAAATGGTAGAATAAAATGGATTTCCCACACCTACAATCACAAATGATTGCAACATCATTCCCAATGTTTCAGTGGAGTAAACAGTAATTCCATATTTCTATTTTATTTTAGTATATGAAAAACTTTAATAGAAAATCCGCCAATCAATTTTTTGAGTATTCATCTGAAACAAGGCCCTCATTTTCGTCAATATTATAATAAGAATAAAAAATAGTGATTATTAAACCATAACAGTAAACTTTCTATTTAGAGGATAGTATCCTATTTCCAATACAAGGAAATCAAAATTCAAATCTATCTTAAAATTAATAAGTTTTTCTTCTAACCATCCTTCACACATTGTCAATAAATTTAAAAATAGTTCACCATCATTATTATTATCCACTTTTTAAGAAAATTAATGGTACATTTGCGTCTCCAAAACATTTATTCTATTTACACAAATACAAATTTTTAAACTAAAAAATTTTTGAATTTCATTTCACTGAAAAATATTTTACTAAGATGCCTGGTAAAATTCTCATCAAGGGAAATGAGCATAAGATAATCGTTCTTATTCAAATATTATAACAATTGAGGTTTATTTCTTTACTTAAATTTGAAAATTTCTTAACTGTAAAGGGGACACAATCATCCATATATACTGATAATCTTTAGATTTTGCTTTTTGAATATCCAAAGGATTTTTTTAAAAAAATAAACATGTCATTTACTCTGAACAAAAATGCGCACTGAAAAGATTTAGCAATATCCCACAATTTCTGCTATGCTTCCAACAAAAAGTTCAAATTACTGCACTATTCAACACCAAGAGCAATAACAACATTTTTATGCTCTTTCAAGCAAGAGATAATCTAACTTTTTATCGTATTTACAAAGGTTAATTAGTAAAAATGACACTTTTCTTTAAAGCTAGTTACAGTGGAATCTTTAAGCAAATTTCTGAGAAATAGAAAGATAAGGACTATATATATTTAAAACCTTATGAAATTGAAATTTTGATTGATGAGATTTTATATATATATATATAAATCTCATCTTCAATTTACTCTTAATAGCAGGTTTACAAGTAAAACATCTTGATTCGAAAAAAATTCATATTCCAATTTAAATTTAAAGATGACTTTACTATTAGAATATAGGATAATTTCCTAATAACAGATTCACAAGAAATATATGTTAAAAGGCACCTCAACCTAGCTTCAAAGTGTAATGTATATAATTATGTACACTATTACATAGGTAAATCCCTGTTCTTTAATTATCTATCATTGTCCCAAATTTATTTAAAAAAATTACAATAAATACAAATTTAATTTTTCCCAAAATATATTTCTTTTAGACAGTATATTAGAATAAATTCATAGATAAATATATATACAAATTAAAATTAATTTTTTCCCATAAACATGAATGCAAAATATTCAATATCAGGTAGAATAATGCCAAAATTTATTTTCATATATTTGATTTTTATTTAGAATTGTCTATTTAAAAAATTCTAAAACATTTAAAGAAAAAATAAAGGTATCTAATAAAAAAATAGGAAGAAAAAAAGACCAAGAGTATTTTTTAATGAATCACATAATTTTTCTATTTTTTTAAGACTTCTATTTTTGAAGATATATGAAATTTCAAACATTGATCTATACTAAGAAATCAAACACTTTATTTTTACAGAGACAAGTAAAATCTTTATCCTTGTTTTCAGAAGCCTCTAGATAGACAGCTGAACAAACATTTCTAACTAGAAGTTTTATTTGATATTACCATTAACATTATTAAAACAAGTTAATGTTTTAGTACGCATTGAATACTACTGTAGCAGACTTGTTTTGTACAATTAATACGAATAATAGAATTAAAATGAGTGTATTATTAATTCCCTACACTAGTTTATTTTCTTGATTAAAAAAAAATTACACTACCTTAAGCAGAGAAAAATCCTCTTTTACTTATTTAATGCTAATTATTCCATAATTATTAACAAGCACAAAACAGTACTAAGAGCTATTAATAATTGGAGATCTATATAAATAAGGATAAACTTTAGTTTTACATTATTTTCATGAATTTCAATATTATAATTACAATTATTAATTCAAATTTAAAACCATCACACTTTTTTTCTTTTCAATACCCAACAGATTTAATACTCTGATACTAAAAGAAAGTTTATTGGGGGGGGGGGGGGGACACAAAGGAAATGAAATTACTCTTTTAATATACAGGTGACTTAAAATTATCTGCTATATGAAATAAATTACAGAATACCATGTAAAAATTTGACACAATACAGTAATCTTCAATATTATCCAATAACATAATATAAAAATAATATATTTGGAAAAAAATTCATTTTTTAACAATGCCAATCAATATTCAGATCACTAATAATGTTATTAAAACAGGGTACTTTTCCCATTCGCTGGGCATAAATGTTGCCAACTTTGAACCAAATTCAAACCAAGTTGCCAAACAAAGTGAATGATAATACAATCAACGGAATTATACATTATTAGGCCATTCACTTGCACTTGGTTAACAGAAAAGAACCTAAAACAGTAATTTTTAATTTCTTACATCTCGGTAAATAAAATTAGCAATATAACCAGTTTTCTAAGGTTAATATTTCAGCGGCATTTTAATTAACAATTGTATAAACTTTGAAATGGAAATGAAAGATATTTATAAAATTCTGAAACTAAAGTTTATCATACTCAACTTATGGAAAATATAAAAAATATAATTTAAAAATGCATTAATAAGAATTAGAAATCTTAATAATACACTGAATTATTACAATGCATAAAGTTGACTACGAGCTTTTTATCTGAATATCTTTTATTTCATTGATATATGGTAAGTTTAATCTATTATTTGAAAAATACAATTATTTTTAAAGAATGTCAGTAATGTTCCTCTCTCCTAATTAATCAAGAAGCACTAAAAATTTATGAAATTTCAAATTATAAACAATGGATTACTATAAAAAGTAAAGTTCGCTATTGAATTATCGATTACATTCAATCACAGCCAAACAAATACTGGTAAAGGTTACTTATAGTGTGCCCCTTGCCGCGCCAAGGATGCCAAGTCGCCAATAAAGATGGCGGACACTGTAAACAAACACTTTTAAGGGTTAGTGACGGTTACGACTTTTCGCAATATAATGATTATTTTTTTAATCGATAAGCATTGTCTTTATTTATTATTATTTTATTAGGCACCGGGCAGAATTTTTTAACTTAAAAAAACATCCTACGGCTTCGCTATGCCCGGGAGCGGGAAACTAGTAGCTTCGCTAGCACATTGAACATAAGAAATGTTCGGATAACATGAACAGTAAATAATAAATAATTGAGGAAGACAAAGATGCAAAAAGAATGGATTTAATAGGAAATTTTAAAGACATAATGTACAAACTTGAAGTATTTAATTTGTTGTAAAAAATATTCCAATCATTCTTCATCCATTTATCAGGTTCGAAATGACCACTGACCTGTCATCCATTCTTGAATAAATGCCGAAAAAATAACTAGCGAAGAAAACAAACGAAAGAGCTTTAAAAGAATGACGAGAAATGCGAATAATTCTATTGTAGACAGTTTTTAAAGAAAGAAACCAGACTACTTCGTAAAGAAGTAAAGCAGACGATTTTGTGAAATCGCATACTGAGAATTAAAATGAGTAAAGGAATAAATATTTTATAATCGCATTAAAAATATAATTGAAACTTCTTATTAACTATACAAAAAATCTGAATTATAATACAGATCAAAAATAAAATATTTAATTAATATTATTTTATTATTTTTAATTTAAGTTTTCAGAAAAGAGTTGAAGCTCATGTACAACTCAACCATTGTAGAAAGAAGTAAACAAAACATCATTAGGGTTACTACAAGAGCTTTGTTTTGGGTTGCCATATTGGCGACAAACTCGGGGGCACACTAATGACCATTTTAACCCAAATACTTAAGCTTATTACAACTAAAATAATCTTAATGTAAACTTATTTTTTAAAAAATATCAAAAGAAAATATAATTAAATTCATCTAAGAAAAAAAAACAGTTTCTGGTTATAAAATTTACTTGTTTATTTAAAATTATTAAATTTCAATTAATTCAGTTATAATATAAGGTTCAAAATATATAAATAATTCTAATTTGATAAGTCTATAATATTGTTAATAATGTGAATACTAAAGCAAACATAGTTTAAATCTTAAAGCATAAAAACAATTATGGCCAAAATTGCATAGAGAAAATACCTTGAAAATACAATTAAAGATAAGATTTATTCATACTGTTTAGAAAAGTTTTAGCCTGCATTTACTGATCTGCAATTTATAAATCTCTCATTCTATTCCCCTACAATTGATTAACGTCCTTACCAAATTATTTGAGATGTGCGCTTTATCCTCAGATCCAATACCATCCATTTTAGCGATTAAAGCCAGCTTTACTAGTTCTTAAACAAGTCTTGAAATATGCTAGAACATATAAATAATCTATTGGAACAAACACTTTGTGTGATAATGATACACATGTTTTATAAATAAAACACATTTCCATATCTACCCAATCACTTATTATAAAAATGTTTTCTTTTTTATCTCCTTTTGTCACATTTCTAGACCCCGATAAAAACAAATGGATATGGCCTACATATATTCAGAACGAAATATTGTCACTACTTTTCCGAAATTACGAATTTCTTTTAAAATGGATTCTTTATTAGTTATATGTATTATCAAGACGAACACAAACTGAGAACGAAATGAAATTTGTGTACAATATACATCATAAGTCTATACAAGTTCCAACAAATCGAGACATGTTCTATAAGGTTACGTAACAGGCGTCACAAATGAATGCATCAAAAATATCTTAGGAAAAAATTCTGGTTTTATTTTTGAAACAAAATGGAAAACTTGAATTAAAGTCACATACCTCGAAAGCGAAGCACATCGAAAAAAAGCTGGAAAACAAACACCTTTCGCTACGAACGTCTCACGAATGAAAGAATGTACGACTAATGTGTCACTGGAAATAGAAATTGGAAGAGCCCATTAAGTGTCTAGGAGCAGAAATGACTATTGACGTCAAAAGCGCTAAATGAAGGTGTGGCTTTAAAATGTCACTAATGATTGGCTAAAGATATTTCGCAGAATTGCATCTGGCCACAATTTTGAAGCGAAAAAGTCCTTTCTTTATGTGTAGTAAAAATACATCGACCAATCAACAGTCATACTTCTAATGACGTCTAATTTTTCTAAGCCATTGTGCTCAAGACATGAAATTTCGAGGGCCTGCTTTATAGATTTTATTTTTCCACATTGTTTACCTTTTTTATGTATGTGAAGGGGCTGTTGGTTGAATCTATACAGAACTTTGAAATAACAAGTAATTTCGCTCATTTTTTTTAATTTTCCTTTTTTTCTTTTATTTTTTAAACCACAGGGAAAAGACAATGCACAGTAAAGAATGCGACAAGCTCTGCTGTCAATAATGTTCCAGAGTGTAACCAATTTCACTTATTTATAAGAGATAAAAAAATCGAAAGTGCATATTTTAGTGGATAGTTGGGCAGATATTAACATTTTACTCGCATTGACGAAAGATAAACCATCCATGGATTTCAAGTTGTATTCAGCGAATGGTACCGAAATTGAACCATATGGTATAAAAATGTGCGACGCTTGCTTCATAAGCCAGACAACGTCTACACTGCATATGTATGCCTTTGTATTGTGGTTACGTTACTCGACTGCAGGCTCTGAAGTTGTGGGTTCGTACCTCGACATTCGCTTGCCTCAAATCCAAATGTTATCATTTGATTTGAGACTTATGCATAAATTTAGACCTATTTGTAGTGGCCAAGATTTAAAAAATGTTTCTATGAGCTGATTTCCTTAACAAATTTTAATTAATAATTAATTTTCAGAAAAATAAACTAAACGATGGAGTAACTCAACTAAAGATGACTGGGGAAGTTGCATCTACTAATAAAAATAGCGATGCGTTATAATAAACATTACGATAAAAATTCCTATTTTACTATAATCAGACCAAATTTGGTTTTATAGGGATTAAAATATAACATTCTTATTATAACACATGATCAATCAGTGCATTTTAAAGCAAGACCGCTGAATCTTCAAAAACTTTCAATAGTTGAGAAAAAGTTCCAATTCATGTCGGATAATAAAATAATAAGGCAATATAGTTTTCCAAGGGTATATCCTTTTCATGTAGTGATGAAAGGGACATACCCTTCATGTAGTTTCCAAGAAGAGTCCAAAAAGATGGACTCTTCTTGGATGGGAAAATTAAAGCTAAACGAAATTACAGTTCTTGATCCATATCCTAATCTTAGGATTGAAGATTTTCATTATATTTTAAAAGGCATAAATATTTATTTCGAAATAGATTTATCTAAACCTAAATGCCGAACATGACGGTTAAAGCTGCGATTATTAAATCCTCTGAATTGTCGATTTCAATGTAATGAATTTTGGTTTGTGGAATGCATTTATATATTCAAAGATATATAAATACAGTTTTTCTTCTACAGGATGAGTAAAATTTTTAAGTATGTATCGAATTCGGTAAATTAAGCAAAATAAAAAGCGATTTGTGGGTTTAGCATCGATAAGTCATAGGATTTTTTTGATTAAAAATATTAAGTCAAAAAACAGTTGATAGGAGGCGTTTCATACATTAGTGAAAGGAAAGACATATAGATAACAAAAATAACATTACCAAGTCCTTCATTATAGCAATATGTGCTAAATATGTCCACCCCCACAGATGGTAACATTATACACAAATCAAGTATTAGCAGAGTGCAGCATGCCTGGTTGTATACATGACAACTTTCGTTGGATTGGGTGGGCGAAATCGAAAATTGCAACATCTACTGATATTAAATAGCGTCACCACGGACTGAAAAATGAGTTTGATCTATCTACATGATGTTAAAGATTCCGTAGGGATATCCGATTTCGGAGAGAACCCATCTCCCAAATACTTCTCTCTTTACGGTATTAAGTTCATGGTAAGACTGTAATTTGGATGGATACTTATGAAGAACTCCATGAGGAATGTTACGTATTGATTATGGTGGTAAACCCAAGGGTTTTCCAGCTTCTCGTTTACTGCTATTTCTTTCAGCGGTTTATATTGGTTGTTTTTTAGGGTTTTATGCATTTTTAAAGATTTTATGGATTTTTTTGCCCATCCTGTAGTTTAAATTTTGTTTTTCCCTAGATTGATGACATTCTAATTGCATATGTCAGTGGAGAAAAATACACACTCGTTTGAAGTTTAAGTTCAGAAGATTAAATGACTATGGATCTCAAATTAACGTTTTGAAACATTTCTAATTTAAAGTTAATTCATGTTATTATAATCTAATTAATTTAGCAAATACAGAGGTAGCAGAAATCCAGTTTTCATAGCTAGAACCGGCCTTTTCTATTTCTTGTGCAAAAAAATAATTTGTTTCAATAGATTTTTTACAAAGTAAACACACACACACACACACACTACTCGCACACACACACACACACACACACACACACTACTCACACACACACACACAC
>JAOUZG010022257.1:401941-416143 GCA_026289955.1 Argiope argentata
CACACACACACACACACTACTCACACACACACACACACACTACTCACACACACACGCACACACACTACTCACACACACACACACACTACTCACACATACACACACACACATTACTATCTCTTATTTATTCAATGCGGGATTTCTTTGCTATTTCTTTTTCAATGCTTAATATAGCATGTGCATTAAGCCATCTAACAATATTTAACGTTCTACAGTATGAATTATCACAGTAATATATGCAATTTAACATAGAATGTGTGATAAATGATCATACTTTATGTTTATTATATATTGCACACTTGCACTAAGCCGTAATACATTTTTAAACTTCGTGATATATCTAAACTTCAATATGTATTTAAAAACCCATTGACCCTGGAATTGTTCCAGTAAAATTTTTCTTTCTACTCCACTATTACCGTTTAGTGTAAGTCAATAAAAATGTTCTTCGATTCCGACTTATCTTTCCTTACTACGCTAAGCAAAGAAATTATACGTATTGGGCTTCAGTTTTGCTAACATTTGATTTTTCGAAATATTGTAAAACATAACAAATTGTCGACGCTTTCCGTTGGGGAAAAAAACTTAATATTTTAAGCAAATCTGATATGAAAATTGGAACATAAAATGCTTTAGCAGAACGCCTTGAAATCTTCACACCGACATTAGCTACAACTGTCAAACTATGTGTAGAAATTTTTAAAAAAATACATCTGCAGAATGTGATGGAAAATCGTCGAGAATAAGAAAATCACTAAACGTCTCTCTTCGTTCTGTTCTTGTATCTGATTAAGCGAAATGGCTCACCACCATTTCTGCCAATTAAAGCCTTTAGTGGGTCTCTAATGAAAAGACCCTTCAACTTTCCAAAAAGAATAATCTGAACGACTTTTCTGCAACCAGTGATTGGATTCACCGTATGAAGAAAAGATATCAAAAAGTTCAGAAGAAAGTGTTTGGAGAAAAGTTAGAAGGATTTGGGATCTGGAGGAGGAAATACAGATGCCTTATCAAGAAAGTCCTGCTCCGAGGGTTGTCGCTATTGCTCCTCTGCTGAAAAGAAATCTGGGATTGATAAACCAACTGTGCGCCAAATCGCAGGAGCCGTCCAACTTCAATCTGATCCCTGGAGTGATAAAGAGGTTCGCAAGGAACAAATAAATGATCCTATCATTAAACCGATTATGGAAATTATGCACTCAAACAATTCAAGACCTGAATTGCAGGACATTTTAAGCCTCAGTACGGAAGCTAAACGCTATTGGGCTCTTTGGAACTCACTCGAAATTAGAAATGGCATCTTGTATAGAAAATGGGAGTTCGAAGATAGGAAGTCAGTTAAGTGGCAACTTGTACTTCCCC
This sequence comes from Argiope argentata, assembly GCA_026289955.1. NCBI lineage: Eukaryota > Metazoa > Arthropoda > Arachnida > Araneae > Araneidae > Argiope > Argiope argentata. The sequence goes on from JAOUZG010022257.1 coordinate 403,304, forward strand.
GATCAAGGATAAATCAAGTACTGAAGGAGTTACAGTCCTGCAGCTGATCACTTCGGAGTCATGAAGACAGCTCATAAAGTCCGAGAGCGTTTCTATTGGATCAACATGAAAGAGGATGTTCGAGAATGGTGCAGAACATGTGATGACTGTAACGCCCGTAAAGGACCAAAAACACGCAGTCGTGGCAAGATGTATAATGTATGTTCACCCTCGCTTTTGACATGTTGGAACATCTTCCTCGGGCGGAAAATGGAAATAAAAAAGAACTCCGACTGCCCGTGATCCTCAGTTCGGGTGTTCACAGGATACGCCTTCTTCGCCTGTGGATTACGTTCAAGACCTCCAGACCCGTTTAGAAGATGCACATAGGTTTGCTCGAGATCGGATCAGCATAACGATGGAGAAGATGAAGACCAAGTTCGACACCAAAGCCACCGGACGTGAATTCAAGGAAGGTGACAAGGTATGGTTCTAGAAACCGATTCGACGGAAGGGACTCTCTCCGAAGCTTCAGTCTTCCTGGGAAGGCCCTTATACAGTCCTGAAAATACTGAATAACGTCGTGATTCGAATAAGGAAGTCACCGAACTCAAAACCATGAGAAGTACATTATGACCGGCTAGCCCCTTATTATGGTAACTCTTCAAATAATTAGTTGAAACAATGGTTTGATCATTTATGTATAAAAGTATGACCTGTATTTTTGTAAATAGTGTTCTTTATGTTAATTATTTTTCAATGCTTATGTCTGCAACTTTGTGTCTATGTTATTGTAACCTTTGAGTGTCTTCTGCTCTGGGTCTGTACTGCCAGGGATGTGCAGTCCTTGAGGAGGGGACAATGTTACAAGCGGGCGAACGCTCTCCGAAGTAGAAAACGTTGGTGACGCTTCACTAGGTGCTTCGTGCCAGCCGAGTTGACTTGGCGAGGAGAATATTCTGGTAGCCCCGAGTGAGTTCTGGCTGCGCCGCGTTCCTTCTCGCGGCTCTTTCGCCCGGCTATATAAGGGACGGGCTACCGCACGAATAACCTCCGATTTAACGAATAAAATTTTCAGTCTTGATGAATTCTTTAAATCGAGGTCCGACTGTATTTTTACACAAGGTAGAGCAAATTTTAAATATTCTAGGACTCGATATATCCCTTATTATTTATCTTAATATATATAAATTATGTGTCACGTTGATTGTCCGCGATGGAGCTCCTAAACTACTAAACCGATTTTAATAAAATTTACACACCACATGCAGTTTGATCCAACTTAAAAGATAGGATAGTTTATTTTTCGAAATATCAATTAGTTCGGGAGAAATTAATTAAAACCCATTAATTTCTGTTAAATTTAAACCTGTAAAGTTACTTTCCGAGTGAAACATGGCCTTCCGGAGCAGCGATCGCTCATGAGTACCTTTTCGTCCAGTAAAACCACGTTTTTAAAATTGCCATCGTTACGTGTCCATTCAACTTATACTCAATATTGCTGTGGAATCGGATGGACTTTTTATCGTAGACCACGGAGGTATAATTGATTTTACGAAATATCGACGCAAAAATTAAATATCGATTTTTAAAAAAAAGGTCCATTTTGGCGGGTCTATTTCTTGAACGACCCTGTAAAATAGACGCTTAGCTGGAAAAATACAGAAAATATGTTTTCTGAAAGGCAATACGATATAGTATTCTGCAATATAATTTAAAAAATCGAATTTTTAAAACTGAATTTTTGACGAATTTTTTAACGAAGAGGCGAAATTTCGCTTTAATATTTAATTACGCCGAAACTTTTCAAGATAACTTAATCAAATTTTTTAAAAATAAAATTGGATAAATTTTTCAAAATCGTGTGAAAGATTGTAAAAATCTGATAGAAAATTGCGCATTTAATTTTTTTTTGTCGTTTATTGGGTTTTCCTCTTCAACATTACAAATCTAATCCATTGATAAATAAAAATAAGACTAAATTTTTTTTTGTATAATTTGGCATTTCTTTGGCACACCCTGATCAATTTTGAAAACAATCCAGCAAAAATTACTAGTCTTTTGAATTCATTCCAGGTTTTCCACCTCACATACTTCACCTGAAAGTTGGGACAACAGCAATGCCACTAAGAAATCTTTGTCCACCAAACATATGCAATGGCACTAGACTACGAATAACTAGACTTAATAAGTATGTAATAGAAGCTACGATAATTACTGGATGTGCTCGAGGAGTGTTAGTTTTAATACCCCGCATTCCACTAATTCCGTCGGACTATCCTTTTGAATTTAGAAGAGTGCAGTTTCCTGTAAAAGTTTGCTTTGCAATAACCGTTAATAAGTTACAAGGACAGACATTAAAATTAGCAGGGATCGATTTAAGAGGAGACTGTTTTTCATATTGTCAATTTTATGTAGCTTGCATCAGAGCCAATTCATCAAGCAGCTCAATAATTTTAGCACCAGAAAAAAAAACCCCAAAAATATTGTATACAAAGAAGTTCTTGCATAAATATAGGCATAGCAATAAAAGGTGGATGGCCTGCTTTTGCAAAGAAAACTAATACTTTAAAATTATCTTTAGGGATCGGTTAAGGACAAGGGCATATATATAAGGAGTCCAGGGGCGCCGGAGCCCTCCCAAAATTAGAGAAAAATTATAAGTAATAAGTAATTATTATGGGGGATTTCCTTAACAAAGTGCATCAAGCACTGTTATCCCCTTCTAATTCTATTACCCGAGCAATGCCGGGTACGGGAATGCTAGTAGATAATATTTTTTCATGCATTTGATTTATTTCTTTTCTTATTTTTCTCTGAATTTATTTTTATATAAATTGTAACTTAACTGTTTGTTCTCTTAATTCAGTAAGTATTTCTTATCTTTCCCTTTGTGTAAATAAAGAATCGTCTTTATTTATTTTCATAGAAAGAATTCCTTATTAGAAAATTGAACAGTGTGGAGTTCGTTGTTAACAGATAATGAAATTTTCCATCGAAAATTCATTTCCATGTTCACTCTTTCTTATGCCTATACATACCTGGAGAGAGGGTTTCTTTCTTTTGTTATATATAGTTACTAATGTTGAAGAATGGATAGCAGGTAATAAATCTGGAGAATGGGGAACAAATGTCTCTTATGAAAAATATCTAACTACAAATATCTTGTTTCAATCGTATTTTTTTCATAAATTAAAAAAAAAAAAAACACGTGAATAATCTATTTTTTCCCTTCGTATATCTGAAAATAAACAAAATAAAAAGAAAATTTGAGTCAAGGGTGAAAATATATGCACATTAAAACACCAGAAATCTGATTAACTTGAAAATAAAATTACAGCCTTTTCATATGATTATTTAAAAATAATCTGTTATTATTTTGTTACATGATGGCCCATGCTTAATACTCTACCGATGACTTTGTAATTATTCTTCGTATAAAATCTATGTATCTCAATTAAGGAAGAATATTTGCTAAAATTAGATTAAATATTGTCTTGATCATTCTCCTTTACACGAAGTCTTCACGAAAAAATGCTAGTCTCTGTTACTAACTAAATACGACACTTTTTTTTTTTTTTTTTGAAATTCCAATTAACTCGATAGAACTGTAATTCAAACTTTTAAAGTTTTGTAATAGCCCACAATAATAATTGCATAACTTGCAATTAACAAGGGCCCGACTTTGTCTAATTGGAGCCCCCCCCCCTCTTTACTACTTTAGTAATGAAGAACTGAGCATAGAAGTCTACCAATAGAAGCTTTATGTCATTATTCGTTAATTAATTGAAAACGCTATTTAAACTTAAAATATGATTTGGGGACCGCCTCTGATGCAATTTTTTCCTCCAATTTCATGAAACATGCTTAAAATATCCGCCATTAAGGAATGTCCGATAGTATCTTGCGGAAATTCGGAAATAAGGTTCATGATCGGACCACTGATTAAAATTAAAATTTCAAAATATCCATAGTTCAAACTGATATGAAATCAAAATTCTCCAAACAATAGTTAATAAGATATTTTATACTTGCCTGTTATGTTAATCCTCCATCTATCAGATGTAACTTGCGTTTAAAAGTAAAATAATTAATTGAAAATTTTAGAATTGTTTCCAAGTTATAAAATAGTATACCTTTTTTAAACTATTTTGTTTTTTGATCAAATCATATGAGTCAGAAAAAATAATACAGAATGAGAAACAGTGATTAGTATTTGCATTACAATTTAAGAAATTGAATAATTTTTTACGGAGCATTGTATACCTCAATAACAGATGATTGCAGGTGATTCAGTCAAAGACTTTTAAATCTGCATTAAAAAGAATTTAACCCTTTGCACTCGGAATAGTAATATTTTTCGGAATAATTTTGCATATTATCTTGAAGGTATTTTTAACAATGAAAATTAAAAAATAAACAAATAAAACGTCAAAATGGTGCACCTTTTTGAAGGGTGTGTTAAGCACCATCCGAATACAAAAGGTTAATCCTTTTGACAGAAAATTGGTAATAATATGAACTAAGAAGAAAAAAACAGAAACTTGAACAATCCTTTTTTCTTTTCCTTTTTTATGAATTTCATATTTATTGATAATGTTAAATCCGTGACAGAAAAATAACCCTTAGAAATATACTCAAAACTCTTATTCTGAGAATATGTTGAATTCCTATGAGAGAAAGTATTGAAACAATAATTTATGCATAACAGTAATTCAGAATAGTTCAGAAGTATCGGTTCAAAAGTTCAGAAGTATAGTAATAAAAGTTACAATTTACTACACTTGTTTTAAAATGGAATGAATTTATATTGATGTGAAAGATTTGGAATTGAATGCTGCACGTTTTTAAAAAGTATGGCTGTATACCATTTAATGGTATGGATATCTTCTTGAATAATTGCAATGAAAATAGCAAAAGAACTTAAAGTGATTCTTGAATTTAAAAATAAAAGAAATGTAAGAGAGAAAAAAATAAAGAAAACGAACTGAAGTCATTTCTGTCTGACAAAAAAATATATTTCAAAATTCTATTTTCTAATATTAGTCTTATTATTTCTTTTGAGAAAATGCTGAGATTTGTCATGAGCATGAGATTTCATATGATTTTCGAATTTTCGATATATTTATATCAATATTCACAAATTGACTAAATATAATGTTTTTAATGCTCCAAAGACTTAAATGTGATTTGGTAAAATGATATTGATAAAATTATTTAATGGAATAAAATCACAATAAAATAGCATTTATTTTTTTAAGGAAAAATATTTAAGAATTTCATCTAATATCTAATCTTATAACCTGAATCTTTTTCATATAAATTTTGTGTACAGTTTTGAAAATTACGTATATTGACTTTGACAACTACCTCCGCTTTAGAGGAATGTTCTTTATTCAGATTCTAGACAGTCACTTAAAATATAGCATTTGTCAAAAATGATTTACTTAATTATTCATTCCATCTATTAAAAACGAATAATAAAAAAAAAGAAGATTAAAATGAAATCTGCAATGTATATTTCAATGTATCATATCAGAACATCATTTCTTGAACGGCCAAGCACCACGTGCTCTGGCAAGTAAAATTATATTTTTATTCATTTTAATTGTTTCACTGAATGAGTCGCTTTAGTATCGTAAACGATCCAAAAAAATTTGTCTCACATTGATTGTTAAAAAAAATATCACATTTCTTATTTATTTCATTCCATATAATCATGTGTTCAAAATAACATTTTTCTAAGCCTTATTTACTGTAGTCATTAACTTATTTTTTTTAAATCAGTGCTTTTGTAAATGGGGTGGCATCACGCTATTAAAAGTTGAATTTAGAGATGTTCGTGCAAATCATAAAATTTTTATTTTTCGCCTACGGATTTTTGTTGAAGCCAAAAATGTCATCCCCAAAACAACATCATCTTCTGACATGATTAAAAAAACCTAACTTATGATATTACTAACAAATTTTGAATTGATAATATGTAAGAAAATGAAACGTATTGTAACTTTATTCCAATAAACTGCTAACTAAATTGCATTATACAAGGGATGTCCAGAATCTAAGACCCATTAGGACATAAAAAAAAATGAAACTATTATAAAAGTAATTGAGCAATGAAATACATTATCAGGGCCATTTTTCAGCGTAGTTGCCACCAATGTAGAGGCATTTATCTCACCAGAATAGGAACTTTAGTATGCCCTTGTCGTAAAGAGATACCGCCTTCGGTAATGAAAAAAAAAAAAAAAAAAAAAAAGCGTAAAATGTGAGGGAAATGCATTAGCAGTGTCTTAATGGTGACATGAAACATGGGCAAAGCGTTATAGGCATATATATTTACTTATAACACTTTTGAGAGAAGGATGGCTTTGGATTTTAGAGACCATTATCGGTGAAGAATTGTAAAAATTTTCACGAAGTCTTATCGTGAGAATGATTGCAATAAGTTGTCTTCCTGTAGGAATCTACCTCATTTGATAATTGTTATCTGTATTTGATGGCTATAGTATATAATGGATAAGGTTTTCGAAGCTATTATTATTTTTTTTCGATCAAAAAAAGTAAAAGCCTTTTGAAGGTAATTATTAACGAGAGAAACAGAGAAAGAAAAAGAAACGTTGACCAACAAGTTGAATTTGAGGATTCAATGTAATTATTTTCTCCCTCTGTTTTCAAGCTGGCATTTATAGCAATGACTGTTTCTTCTTTTAAATTATTTTTTTAATGTTTTGAATTAATAAAAATCACTTTAATAAAATCGTTTGAAATTCATTGTCGATTTATATAAATCCGTATGTTCCTTTTACAGATTATGCCAAGCTTAGTTATTGTTCACATTTTCTCTTTTACAACGGAAAAAGTGGTGCAGTAGCTACTGAGGGTATGGACCCCTGAGCATCCGGGGGCAGTAGTCTGACTCCTAGTTCACACACGTCGCAAACGCTTTTTACGGCGCGGACTTCATTCATTCATCCGGAGATCGTCATTTGGATCTGGAACAGAGAATAATCACCTTTGACCCTCTACACACAGTATACTCTCACCTGGCATTTCTCTCGTCATGGAGGACTTTGTGACTATGACAGGTGCAAAGTCCGCCACACACACACACGTGGAGAGTCTCTGCCGGGCGGTTTCTAACTTGCAGCACAAGAGCTACGAATACAATCAAGTTATCTTGGTCCTATCCTAAGTAAATATCAAAACTGTAGTTTTTCTAAATATTTGAAAAGGAAGGCAATGAATGATGCTGGAATCATTTTATTCACTTTCTCGGCTTTTAAATTTAAAATAAAAAAATCCTAAAAAGATTCACTTTTTTCTTCACTTTTCACAATCAGAAGAAAAATTCGCTATCATTTTGAAATAATAATGCATTTTAACTTCGAATTCACAAGAACATTTACAGACCTATGTACACTGTTTCTACAGTATTCCTAAAACATTTAAAAGCAATGAAATAATAACCAAAAGTTGAAGTAGACTTAAACAGAAAGCGGCATAGTTTATTTATTTATTTTCTCTTCTACGCTTTCTGCTTACTTTTTTGATAACATTAATTTAAGTTCCCCCCCTTAATAACACTAATTTTGAATTAGCGCTTTAAACATTTGTTTTTATTAGTTGCATGCTTACCAATCGAAATCACCTGTTTTGTTCGCCCACTTGTTCTTGTCCCAACTGAAATTGAACCAGAGAAAAGCAAAGATTCTCATTAATGTTTGTCGTAATATAGGAATTCAAATAAAGGTTTTGAAGGTTCTGTCCTGTTCAAATTCCTCTTTAAATACATTATTTAAATAAGGGAATTCTCCTTTCTTTTGAAATATTTCTAAATGTGCATCCGAATTTTTATAACAAGTTGATTTTATCTTTATTTGGTAAGAAGGTGTGTTCCTAAAATAACTTTACATGCCTTTACTCATTATGAGACTTTGAATGTGGGAGATACTGAAAAGAATTAAGATCTATTGAGGGTTAAACATAGAATCCGCAGAATATATTGACTCCAAATTTGGCATCAGACCTAAAGTTCAACAAATTCCATCGCTTGTTCTTCATTATCCTCTTAAATTCAAAGTTTTATCGTATATAAATTCGAGTCCTTGTTAAATTAATAAATATATTCTATTTTTGTACCGTTCTTGTGTCCTTTTTGGTTGTTTCCACAATTATTTGTCTGTGCTTATTCACCATTTTTTAAATGTATGTTTTTCTCCATTTGAAGATTAGCAATATCAGAAAATACTGCTATTTTGAATTTAAAAGAAAAAATATCTTGTATTGTAACCACAATCATAAAACATCATGTTTTGCCTCTTTTTTATAATTCTTGAATTGATACTTCAGAAATTTCTGTAATCTTTTACTTTCTCGTATATGATACTTTTTTATATTTAAAAAGAAATTTTTGAAATTGTCAAGAAATTCGAATTTGCGAGTTTACAGAATATTTCAGTTTCAAAATTCGAAAAAACAGAAAAAATAATTTTTGTAGCTATGCCTCATTTTTATAAATACTATAATACGAAAAAAAGTTTTAAACTACGCGGACGAAGTTTGGTAAACCGACTTTACAAAAAACTTTCAGATTTTTATTAAAATTGGGATAAATCCATTCAGAGGAAGTCGGATTTCCTGGTTATTTAAATACAGGTTAATATGATAATACAAAACAGAAAAAGCTAGGTAAATAAAAGTTCGTACAAATATTTTTCTTTTTCAAATTTGGGGCCAAATATGTCTATACTTAAGTATTTTCTAAGCCCAATAGTTCAAAAACATAACAACTTCGGTAAATGGAATGTCATTCAAAGCTTTCGCATCTAAAGTATAAATTCTTATGAGCTTTTGAACTATATCTTTCAGAGGGTTATCCTTCTACTGATCTGTACTTTCACATTAATGCAATCAGGACTATTCAAAATAAGGTATGAAGAAAATAAAATTTAGTATCCGATTTCAATTATTAGTTCTGTGCTAAATTTTTATTTTAAATCCATCCGAAGTAAAAAGAAGCCAAAATGTATACTAAAAATCTGAGCTTTCTTGCTATTCATGATTTTGCAAAACGTCCACAATTTTATTCTAGCATGGGGAGGAGGATAAAAACATTTATTAATGAATATGCGAGAAAGCTCCAAAGAGACCATTTCAACCGGCTTTTTATTGTAAATGGGATTTTTAAATATTATTGCCTTTCTTTGATGATGAAGGGATTCCTGTTCTAATGCTTAACACTTATATGCATGAGAAATATTTCCATGCCCATAATTAATAATTCAGAATCTAAAATCTGCACTTCGAGACCTACTCTAAGTCGTAAATATATTCGACTTTAAATGACATTTCCATTAAAATTTATCACCAACAAAAATAGCATTGAACGCAGGTGCTAAATATTTTGTTGTGTTGCTTTGATTTCAAAGTTCTCTCACGTGACAAAATAAATAAATAAAGAGCGACTGCAGCAAAACATTCGTTTTAGAACATCTAATAGATATGAAATGTCATCAATAGATATTAATTCAAGTGATAAATTGTTATGATATAATTACGTTATTCAGGGAAGAAATGTGATGGGGGCACTTTTTGTTCGCGTTTGTTAATCATATCATTATTATCAGCATATTTAAATAGTCCACATTAAATTTTTCTCAAAAATTCAAATAAATCACAAAAGGCAGAATTAAAGAAATTTTTAAAGTAACAGAATGTGTTTGTAAAGACTTTTAATAAAGTGGTTTCAAAATATTACAATTACAAGTATTAATATTACAATTACAATACAAAATATTACAATTACAGTGAATTTAATTTCCTACTAATCGCAACATATCCTAGAGTTAAGCGATGCCAATATTTATTGTGCACTTTTATTAATTAAATGTAATTTAGAAAACGCCGTTTAAATATTTTTCTAAAATTTCAGTGACCAGTCGGCTGTAGTTGGATTTCAGAAAATTGTGTTTCCAGAGGAACACCGCTTGGATTTCAGCTACTAGAGTTCGTGGAGACTGTCCTCTCGCGTCCCGATTTTTAAGGTTCTGGATAGCCCCGGTGATCGAAACAACTTCGTCCTCTTTCACAGATTCCTAAAAATGGGTTGCATCTGCTTGTCCCGAATTCAACTTATCAATACAAAAATTGTCGTGCGTTGATGGTAAAATGTGAAAATGGATTAACGCTTCTACAAAAATTTAGTACACTTGTGTAAATAAAAAATTAATACTTTTATAATACCTAAACCACTGTTTTGATATACAAATTGGGAATTTCTAAATGCTAGCTAGCTAAGCTCTGGTCTCTTCAACTGTTAAAAAGATTCCCTGCTAAATAAGTACAATCAAAGTGTGCTGAGTGCCTTTGCGGAAAGACTTCTTGGTGAAGTTGGTCCATATTCGGGTGACGCTCTAGGAAACCAGTCAAATCCTATGCAGTCAGAGAGCTGCTTTTTAAAGAAAAGGCTTCCGCTTACCAGTTAACTACAAGAGCTTCACCGACGGCGACTTCTTCTAGTGTACAGCCGACCACCCCACCACCACTGAACGTAGCAGTATCGGATATAACTGTTTCTCTAAACATTATAAACTGATGAGAAAAGGGCTTGGGGTGATGTTATTTGATTATACTTCAAATTATTATTTATTTTCGTGTAAAGATTTTAAAGCAGAAATCATAAGAAAGTTCGTCATTTTAATTTAGCTTCATTATCGTTTTCTCTGCGTTCTTTTTTATTTATTTATTTATTTATTTCAAACGATATTTTACCGATTTTTGTTATTTAGTACTTTATTTGCCATTTTACAATTATCTGAATTCTCATAATGAAATTCATGAGCTTTAATAATGAACAATCGAATTCATAAAGGTCATTTCGAACCCTACTCAGCGTTTATTAATCTTTTTTAGTTTACATTTCATCAAACAATTACTTCCTTTTTCCTAGTCTATACATCGTAAATACTATATTTTTCATTTGATAGGTTTACAAGGTTATTTAAACTGTTTTTTTAATTAATTTTCGGCCAATTTTAATTATCCTACTTAGATGAATTTAAACTATTTTAATTTAAACATTTAAAAATATTTAATAGGAACTTCAATAAAAAACACCATATGAACAAGTCAACTAGTTTGTGAAGTTTATATTCGATTAACCAGTTAAGAAAGTTTTGTATTATTGTAAGAAATTTGTAAACAATGTTAAAAACCATTCAAATGTTTTTTTTTTTTTTTTTTTTTTTTTTTTTTTTCATTTTATTCAAATTACTATTTTATTACCTCTCACATTTTTTTCCTCTCTTAAGAAAAAAATATGGCTTAGTTCTTTGCTATTCTAATTATTGCTATTTGTATGAAATTCAAAGTCAAATATCATGAAAATATTGTGTGAAACTTGAATTTATTCAAAAACGATATTCAGATAACAACACGTGGAAAGTCAAACAAATTCCTTTCGAATCGTTTTGATAAGTTTCAGGAACTACTTTTAGGAATTATTGTTGGTTCTGAGTGAATAATATCATCTTTTGAGCTTAGAAATAATGGGGGGGGGGGGTACAAATGTGCATTTACCTTTATCTCTCTAAATGAAAAATACATCACGCTTTATAAGAAATCAAAATTTAATTTTATGTATCATTAAAGCTAGCTTTCCTAACAATATTTTTTTAAACTTATTTACGAAATTTTTTCTATTTAGTATTTTTCAGTCCATTAACAATAAAATAAAATAAACAATTCATAATTTAAAAAGGCCATCTTGGAAAAGCTTTCCAAGACTCAAAAATATTGCTTTAGTTTTACAAATAAAAGAAATATGAAAAAACATAGTTTTGGAGATTTTCTAGTTATGAATAAAAAATTGTTTTGGGAACATCTTATGTTAAAAACATTTTATAATAATTGTATATAAACGTAAGTTACAGAAGTGTTTGTGTTTTTTTCTACTTTTATTGGTATAATGTAGCGCCTATTTTGTATAAATTAGCACGTTATTTGCTCTATTTTGTTTTCTTTAATCCATAACACCTGCGTTTAATGTATTTCTTTCTGAACTGAAGATTTCAGGATTAATTTTATTTTGAATCTATTTTTGTAATCAGTTCTGTGACTCCTTTCAGATATATCATTATTTTCACTTTTTTGAGTACGAGTTTTGCTTGAATGTGAAGCTTGACTTAAAATCAAGATACGATATCTCCACTTCTAGAGGAAAATCATTTTCTAGTTTTTGTGATTGAAAATGCAGCTTTCTGTTATTATATATTTTTCGGATCAGTTCTTCAAAAAAAAAAAAAAATCAAATTTACTTTATTGTAATTTATAGTATAACGAAATTGTACACAAAATAAATAATAACTACAAATCGTATAAAGCATGTACTTCTAACAACATTAAATATTTAAGTGATTAAAATTTGCATTTGCATTTAAATATTACTAAATTTCAATATGTGCGTTTTTTGGGCATGAATCACGTCAAACGCTTTTTTAAAAATCAATTTCTAGGGCAGCTATTATCATGGAAACTGTATAACGTACTAGATTTGTATAACGTTATAATTGAAACTACATTATTACTATAAATTCAAGCTATTATTAATTACAAATAGGCATACAAACTGATCATTATGGAATATCAAATTATAGAACATACTTCAATTTTTAAGACAGTCTTCTAAGAGGTACTTTAAAATTATAGATATCATATCTTCAAATCTCTTATTTTAATTTATTTTTCAATTTCTATTATTAGTTCACACTCTTTCCTACTCTCTCTCTCTCTCTCTCTCTCTCTCTCTCTATCTATCTATCTATCTATCTATCTATCTATCTATCTATCTATCTATCTATC
>JAOUZG010022257.1:416243-461709 GCA_026289955.1 Argiope argentata
TATATATATATATATATATATATATATATATATATATATATACTGAAACAATTTTAAAAGAGGTAAATTTAATAAATTGCCACTTTCATAATCAATTAGAAAGATGTACAAATGTATTAAGAGAGCGCGTATGCTGCTATTCCTAAGGACATAGTGGAACTAAGAAGAATAAAAAACAGATATTTGTAATTGAAAAAATGAGAAATCCGGCCTGATGACTTTCTCAAGGGTCACCATCAAGCAAGGATTCCAATAAAAAAACGGAATTTTTTTCTGTAAAGAGTTAGACTATTGTCTAAAAAATTAACTCTTTTATGACCCGAAAAATTCCGAATTTTAAAATAGAAGAGAGGCATTAATTTTTAGCACAAAAAAAAAACCAAAAGACAATTAGAAAAAAAGTGAAGAAAAGACAATTAAAAAAAACACCTCACAAATACAATTCAAGATTGAAGAAAAAACATATATCACAAAAAACTAAACATAATAAAAAAAACCCCATATTATCAAAAGAACAAGAAAGAAAACAAGAAGTCTGAACATACCCTTAAGACGGAGATGCGCACCCAAGCAGTGCTAAAGAGCAAATGAAACAGATTGGAAGAAATTTAGGTGAATGTCAAATCAGGAAGGATAGTGGAGAAGAACTGTTTGTCCAATCCGAGATTAGTTTAGTTCGTCAAATCCCGCCCCCGAGACGAAGACTGAAGTTTTAGCTAAGGGGTGCGTAGATTATTCGATTTCGGGCTTTTTTAATTAAAAATATTTTAAGCTTTTTTATGTTTATAATCTCATGAATAATAGGTAAACATAGAGAGAAGAGTTTTAATATAATAAAATAATCAAAATATAGTTAGTATAATCAAAATATAGTTAGTCGATTTACTGAATGAATAGAAAAATTACTGTTAACACTGGAAAATTTCCATTATATATAACTCACTTTTCTCGGCTTCGATAAAGTTATTTTGCATGTGTGGGAGAAACTTTGAATAATATGTGAGGCAGATCAATGAGATAAACTTTGAATAATATGCAGTCAAAATTTGTGCACGCTGAATGACAACAAATTGTGCAGATTATTCATTAATAGGAAGAAAAATATAGCGTTTTCACTAAATATTTTCGATTTTATTTCAATTACATCAATTGAATCAATCATAACACTTTTATTTTGTTTGATATATGCGCTTCGAATGACATGTGCCATTTTTCATTTATTGTTTGTCTTTTATCAGTAGTCAATTTTAAAATGTAGCCTTCGCGGAGGTTAATGAAATAAATTGATCAAATTTCATCGCAATCTGTTGAACTATAAAACAGCGCATAAGGTACGAAGAAACTAAAAGTTATTTTTTACGTATTAGATTAATAAAACATAAGATACATTTCCATGACACTGATTGCTTAGTAATCAAGAAAAGAAAAAAAAAAAATACGACCACAAAAATTGGAAGGTGTAGACTTTAATACGTAAAGGCGGCATTTAGGAATCAAATATTGCTGCTTTGAATTCTACTATACTTAAGCTCTTGATGATGCATTTCAAAGTATTTTGAGATAGACTTCTTCGCCAAGGATACCAACAGTGTAAAGCCGTTAAAGTAAAAAAAAATCATTATTGTTGACAATAATTGTTTAAAAATGTTATTTATCTGGTTAACCATTTTTGTCTATTTAGCACAGCTGGCAGCTTTGTAAAGAGGGATGAGAATCCCAGAAAAGATTTTTACCAAAAATTGATAAATCTATGACAGAATGCTTTAAGAAATTATCAGATTTTATTTTTCACATTTTTTTACTATCTCGTATACGTAGTGTAGAGAAATTATCGTAATGGTAAAAAAATTTGAGATTTTGACGAATCTTTATTTTTTAGACTTCCCTGAGTTCGAAAAACAAAATTTTGGAAATTATCCGTTTGCTTATCTATCTCACTCTCTGTGATAAAAATAACTAAAAATATAAATAATTCAAAAACACTTTGAGGTAGACGCTTGAAATTTGATACACAGTCCTTAAATAAAATTTGCAGATTTCTATCAGTCAAACCTGTTAAGAAGAGCTCCATCTGTTCGATATCTAAAAAAAAAGGCCAAAAGAAAACTAGATAGATCAGATTCGGTGCACAGATTTAACGTTTATAGTGTAGACGCCTATCAAAGATGGAAGTAAAACCGATAATGGCTTATCTGTCTGTCGGTAAATGGTATCAGTAATATGTTAATGCTATTATTCAAATTAGCAATGACTTAAATATATCAAATTAAGCAAGAGATTTTGTGACTGCAAGTGCAGTTTTGTGTCAAATCTTTGTTTCAAATGATTGAAAAAAAAAAACGCGTCAAAATTTCAAATTCGATTTTTGAATATTAATTTTATGCCAGGGATCAATCATCAAAAATATCGCGAAAGATGACTTGATAGATTTAGTAAAAATGCTAAATTCTTTCCAAAGGTTAATATTTTCTAATTACTGTACTCCAATGTCAAGCAACCGTTCTCTGGCACAACAAGTTTATCAGAGAGTATGGTAGAAAATTCTTGAGACACTACTCTTGCTGGTTTCTGAATATTGTCATTGGGTAATGCATTTGAAATTGTGCAATGTCTTTTCTAGAGTAAAAATTCACCCTTTCTCTCAAAGTTGTAAGATATGGGGGTACTTAAGGATATTGTTCAATAAATCTTAAGTTATTAGAAGATATCAAACTGAGATTTTTGAGGTTTCTTCTCTTGCATAGCACGTACATTCATGTATGGGCAAAAATTTCACTTAAATTTAAAAAAATATGTATATAAATAATAAAAAATATTCTTATTTTCTTAGTTTATATCTAACGGAATTAAGTTATTTTAAATTCTGCTCCTCATTTTATAGGATACTTCATATGTATAACGTTTTTACTATAACTTTGTCTTTTATCTATAGAGACGCGAAATATCGCGTCTCTATAGATAGACATTTATTATTATTATTAACAATACTTTTGATAACAGTTCGAATAGACTGCAATGGCAAGAATTGGAAGCATTCTGTCAAAAGGCAGTTTCCATACAAATCTAGTGAGTAACAAAAACTCCACTTTCGCCAGCACAGGGAAATTCGATATTATTATAAACTGGAGAAAATCCATAACTAAGTAGAAGTGCATTATTACTCAATTATGGATTTCTGTAACTAACAGCTGTGAATAGCAGCATTTTTCTTCGGATACTGCAAATTGTACGAGTATTTGTGCTCATAATGCACCACAACTGTTGAAGGATTGCTTTCAGATTGATCTCATCACCGAATTTACTTTTATAAATGACAATTATTCTATTATAAAAACTACAAATTTTTCAAAAATTATTATTGCTTTTTGAGGTCAGTAACCAATCATCATTTAATCCATCAAGAAGGACTGTGGCTTACAAATACGCGGATTGGCATTCTCCATAGTAGAATTATTTGTTTCATTTACTGCCATAATTGTCCTATTGTCATTCAAATTTAGTATTTCTGCACGTTGTATTAAAAATATATTAGAAATCAAACCTTTATTGATCAAACATATCCTTGTAATTCCTGCATAATAAAGCATCAACCCTATAAAACTCTACTGTATTATTATTAGGCACTGATATGAATTGATATTTTGTATCCTTTCCTGGTATGAAACTGATATTTTGTTTCTTTTGATGCAAAAGCATGTTGCGTTTTGTGAATATGTTATCTGCAAAAGCTATTAATGATATTGTTTTAAGTGGAATAACGGTCATGTGATAATTATTTGACATATGGTTTAATGCACTGTAGAAGAATACATTTTATAACAATAATTCGTCTTTCTCATTTGCATTGAAAGTTACAAAAAAAAGTTATAATAATTACTTAAATGAAATTTTTACCAATCATTAATAACATGGAAATAAATATTCACTAAAAATAGATGAGATTTAAATGCTATCCAAAATTAATTGTGTCACAATGAGGCATTGTTCGAAGCTGTTTTGAATTTATTTCAAATATATTTTCTATAGATTTCTGTTGGTGTGTAACGTCTTATGTTTTGGATAGGTGTGCTTCACCTCCAACTTTACTTATCGATTTCTTATATAAACTTTACGCACAGATTTTTTTTTTGCTTTATTTGAAAAAATAATTATTTCTCGTTTACTATAAACTTATTTTAGTATGACGCATGTTTGTATTTTTTTTAATGTAGCAAATTCCAAAGTAATCTTTCCCTATTTCACAAAATGCCCAACAACCCTGTTTCATTTTCTCTTTATTAGCCATACCTCAGAATGTGTCTTGAACGTCAGGGAGATACAGACAAAATCTTTTGCTAATATGACCATTTTTCTATTTTTGGCAATGTGAAAATATTTAACATATGCCTGTAAAAAAAGTTTGTGACTGTTTATCAATTTTTTGCTACTTTTGCTTACTTTTTTTACTACTACTTCCACTACTCTAAAGGCCCTATCACACGACGAAATACCGTCAGCACTTTCTTCGATAGTTGTCGATTTGTGCCCGCTGGCAACCGGTCAAGCAAGATTTCCGTCATCGTCAACTTTTTTTAACCGGCTTGAAAATGTCCACGATAGTGACGGAAATATCGTTTGCAAACGAAATTCAACCAATCATGTGAAATTTTTCTGTGACGTAGTGTGCCAAGAAAGGCATCGGTTGGCGCTACAATAATATTGAAAAAGCATGCATTTAATGTTACATATTGCTAAATGCTAAAAATAGTTTTGACAGAATGAAAAGGCGAAGTAAAACTACGGTATCTTTTCCCCATTCTGTGGAACAACTTATTGCCCCCACTTTAAAAAAACACACTACCGTATGTGGAATAGTTATCTAGAAGGATTGTGATGGAATTTTCAGATATTCAACAGGATATTTTTAAGTAAATAAAAAAAAATATTAATTCTGATGTGAATTGTTTTCCTTAAGTGAAATATATTTGACCATATTCAGTCTTTATTTATTCAAATAATAATATAATCTTTTGATTATAGCAATTCCTTAAATAGTTTGTTAACAGCTTCTATATAATAAAAAAAAATTAACTCCAATGTTAGAGTTAAAAATATAATAGTGATTTGAAATTTTAATACTTAGATGTTCCTACAATGTTGCAGAAATATAAAACATATTTAGTTTTGACAAAAATATAAAAATGATCATACTTTTATCATTAGCAAAAAACGAAATTACCTTTTGTATGATAGACAATAAAATGCAGGCTTCTTTTTCCATATTTTTTTCTTTTAAATTTAACAAATTAACAGTTAATTTAGAATGATATTTCTGATTCTACATTTGCATTAAGAAAGATGCATAGAATGGCCACACATTTGGAAATGGTCAGACTAAAAAACAAATGTTTTATTGCTTCTCATTCCTGATGTAATGTAGAGGGTTTTTTTTAAAAAAATAATATTCCTTTCTTCTTTTCATTTTCTTTTTTTTTTTTTTTGGCAATTTAAAAATTTCAGAAAAACCTGTTTTTAATTATCTATGTAATAAATAATAATAAAATTATAAATGAGGTAAAATAAATGAGGTTTTAATACTTTAGCTTTGAAAAAACTAAGAAAAATGCAATAACATAGTTTGGAATATTATTTTTGATTATTATTATTGAATGAAAATTATTTAATGATTCCTATTTTTCACAAATACTGGTAATAAATGCACAAAGATTTAAAAAAAAACAGCTCTGTAGTTTCAAATAAAATGAAAACAAAACATTTAACATTTTTTTAAAAAGCAATTTTAGAAATGAGTGAGACTAAATAATGCAGAAATATAAAACATATTTGGTTTTGACAAAAATATAAAAAGATCATACTTTTATCATTAGCAAAAAACTACTATAGATACCATTAGAAATAGTCTTAGAATGGAATTGTTTTATAATTTTGAACTGGTGTGGGGAAATAAAAATTATTTAAAGGAATGATAAATACAAATCGAGTCCAATATACATTCTCAAAAATTATTTTTTAATAGATGATAGACAGTAAAATTCAGGCTTCTTTTTCCACATTTTTTTCTTTTAAATTTAACAAATTAACAGTTAATTTAGAATGATATTTCTGATTATACATTTGCATTGAGAAAGATGCATAGAATAACCACACATTTGGAAATGGTCAGATGTGTTTTATTGCTTCTCATTCCTGATGTAATGTGGAGGTTATTATTTTATTTAAATGCTTGGCAATTTGAAATTTTACGACAAACCTGTTTTTTAATATCTATGTAAAGATAAATGAAGTTTTAATACTTTAGCTTTGAAAAAAAACTTAGGAAAATGCAATAACATATTTTGGAAAATTATTTTTTGATTATTATTATTGAATGAAAATTATTTAATGATTCCTATTTATCACAAATACTGGTAATAAATCCACAAGATTTTTTTTAAAAAAAAACCTCTGTAGTTGCAAATAAAATGAAAACAAAACATTTAGCAAATTTTTTTAAAGAACAATTTTAGAAATGATCGAGTCTAAATAGTGTAATGCCTTAGAATTTACCTCTATTTATCAAGTAAAGAATCCTATTCAATTAATTGTTTTATAATTTTGAACTTGTTTGGGAAAATAAAAATTAATTAAAAGAATGATAAATATAAATTGAGTTAAATGTACTTTCTCAAAAATTAATTTTAAAAAATAAATAGGTGGGAAAAAACATTCAATCAAATTTAAAAGAGTAAAAAATACTTCTTAATCAATGATATGGTGGTAATGTTTTTAAATATTGTTTTTATTTTTAATTAAAATCCAAAAAATATGTCCTTAGTGAATTTTTTATGTCCTAGAATCATCGTCTTGCCATATTTCAAATTCCTAACTTTAATTATTTGCACTGCACATCTAGACACAGTAGTTTTTATTTTTATGTACACAAAACCTAAAATTTGTTGAGATGAATCCGACAAATATCAGTTTTCATATAGACAAAAATCATTAGATTTCAAAAGTTATTTAATTTTATTTTAAATGTATTGGCACCCCTCTTCTGTTTTATTTATCAACTTTTGTTTTATTTGCTCTTTTCTAGAAAAATAAGCACTTTTTAGGTACTTAAAAATGATTTTTAAATTTCAGCACTATCGATGATGGTATGCACCTTTTAAGCTTAATTGAATGCACAACCACAAATCATTTTTCTTTTCAATATATTTCTGTTTTAAATTTAATATTGATAAGATAAATTTATAGGAATTTATAAAATACAAACACAAACGCAGCATTTTTTTTCTTATCATTATTACTACAAAAATAATTACAAAACTGTTAATAAGAATAATTAAAAAGTTTTATTATTTTTCAGATTTCATTGTTATTAATTTTGATGAAAACATTACAATTATTTGAATGGTACGATAAATATTTACAATAACTGACAATAAGATTGATACAATTAGAAATGAAAAAGACATTCAAAAGAAAAAATGGCTAGAAAAGTATTTTTAAATTCGATAAATGTACAACTTGTCTCATTTTACAATCCTTATTATATTCATTGTATTAAGCACTCAAAAAATTAAATTTGAAGCAGAAGTGATTCAATTCCAATAAATTCAATAATGCATCAATAGAATTGCAATTTATTAAAGCAATGGAATTTTATTGCATTGACTTCGTAATTTACATATCTACAAATTCCAAGATAGTTTGAATTTTTTTTAAAAATTACAACTATTATTGCTACCATGGGCTTTTATATTCATTGAAAGCTAATGGGATCACTTTAAGAAATTATCCAGGATTTAATTATAAATTTAAGCAACGTCTTGACTAAAGTCTGACAAAGTATGAAATGAGAAAATTTCTGATATTCACTTAGTAGGAGAAAAGAATGAAGAGCGATACATACACCATAACGTAAACCTAAATTTTTAGGTTTACCAGTTAGCAAATTTTCCAGTGAAGTCACTTTCGTCGTCGTTTGCCGACGAAAGTGCTAACGATGTTTTGCCGTGTGATAGGGCCTTAACATCAAAAAGAAATAAAATTGTAAAAGTACCGTTTTTTTTATTTAAATTTATTCTACAATTCACTTCATAATTTTTTTCAGAAAAGATTAAATAGAAATCACTCTAAAATATGCTTAAAATTATGCTACCATTTGATCTGTTTTCCATTTTTGCTTTCGCATTAAATGAAGAATATTATTCACATATTTTGAAATGAATAAGCGCTTCTATAAATTATTATAAAGTTTGAAAATGTCTAAGAATTTTTGTATTAATTTTATTTTTATTTATATATGAAAAGCATATCAAAATTGCATGCATAATTAATGGACTACCTCTAATACTAATAAGTTGAATATGTTAATTTTTTGTGTGTGCTGGCGTTGTGCTGTCTAAACCATGTGACCTATGCTTTCAAATTTGGTACTTTAAACTTTGGATGGTAAAAATGTACATCCAGTGTAGTTTTTTAAATATTATTTTAATTTAATTTAACAAAAAAAAATTAATCTATATAGCGGTGCTGTTTTTACACTATATCATCCAAAAATATTATTGCAAAAAATTATATTGTTTCAAATTTTTTTTCTATGGTTTTCAATTATTCTAATTTAAAATTCACACAAATTTCTCTAGAAAGTTGGCAATTTTGCTGTAGTTTTTTTAATCATGTCAGAACATGATGTTGATTTAGGGATGAGGATTTTGGCGTCAACAAAAATCCGTCGGCAATAAATTGAAATTTTTTTATCAGCACGAGCATCTCAAAAAATCCTCTTTTAATAACGTGCTACCATTGAATTTACAAAAGCTCGGATTAAAAAAAATTAATGACTACAGGAAATAAAAGTTAGAAAGATGCAATTTCGAGCACGTGATTATATGAAATGAAATAAATAAGAAATGTGATATTTTTTTTTAACAATCAATGAGAGACACATTTTTTTGGATCGTTTACGATACTAAAGCGACTCATTCAGTGAAACAATTAAAATGAATAAAAATATAATTTAACAAGCGATTAATGGTTAAATATATATTGCACGAGAACTTAGTGCTTCATTGAGGGTTCAATGGGATGAGATTTTTGGCAACTAAAATGCGTGGGCAAGGAGTTGAAATTTTAAATTTCAAGTTTCTCACAAATATGCTTTAGAAGGCTGAAGAATATTGGTAAATGGCTGCAATTTCAAAATAAAGACCATTTTATTTTCCAATTAGCCACTTTTTGTTGATATGATTTTTTCAACTTTTTTAAGTGTATGTAAGCTTTCTTCAAACTTGAATAAAAATCTGTTTAAAAAATAGTTTAAATTGTTTGATTAATCCATAAGTTATTGCAAAATCTGCCACTTTTTGCTGAGATGTTTTCTTCAAGCATAACCTTTTAAAAACCTTTTTAAAAGTAGATGAGATTGTTTAAATAAGTAAAAAGTCTTCAATGATTGGCCGTTCAAGAAATTATCTACTGACACTCTGCATTGAAATATGCATAGCAGATTTCAATGTTTAGCATTTTTTTATTGCTTAATTTACTACAATAGATTGCGTTGTTAAATTGAGCTTCAAATACTTTACATTTTTCTTCAAATGCGTAATTGCGTGATTATCGATTTTCTGAAAGCTGAAAAAGAAGGATTAGTGGGTTGCATTTGATATGTTATACTAGGAATCATGAAAATAATATTTATTTGAAAATGAAACACATTTTAGGTGGCCCAAAATGAATTAGATTGTAGTAGGAGCATTTACTAAAACATTTTTCAGAGTGCTTTTCATGTATTTATAGGTTTACAGAAGGGAATATTGAATGTCATATTTAATATTTTATTAATAATTTATTTTTTAAAAAAATATTTCAAAAATATTTAATATTTAATATTTATTAAATTAAGTGTACAAAGTGAGTTATTTCCATAATATTTTTTTAAAAAAGAAAAGAAATGAAAATTTATGATACGAAATTTTATATAATTTAACACAAATTCAAATATAAAATATAAATTGCTTTATAATTTTATAAAATAATGCTTTAAAAAAAATTAAGTTTGATCTTTTAATTAAAAAAGTTATAATGTGTTAAAAACTTGACATTTTTTTTACTATTTTGTTTAAAATGTTATACTTTTATTTTTCAACTAAAGTTTTTTTTTATTATTATTTAAAGCTTATTCTAAAATTTTTTTTATTTAAAAGATTTTTTTTGTCGAAAAATATATAAATATCTCAACAATTTTAAATGATTAATTAATTAATAATTTTTAAATTACTATTTTAAACAATAATCGCTGTAAGAATTTTGATTTGAAATAAATTACTTACTATTAGTTTATGTAAGATAGTAATAGTAATTTAATTATATATCGTTTATTTATTATTACTATCTTACTTAAATTATTAGTTAAGAAAGAAAGGTCGAAAAAAAAACCGAAGTTTATAGGAGACTTTGAAGACTAATTTGCCAATAGGTCCTTAATGAACATAATTAGGCTCTGTTTATAATATTGCCCGATTTAAGAAATATTTCTGCGCTATTGGAGAAGAGTATATTTACCATAACAAAAATATTTTTAAATAACTTTTTTTTTTTAATTTGTGACTACTGACGATGACCAAAATGACATTCCGAAAAAATGGGATCTTGAAATTTCTCCAAGGTAAGATAAGATAAGCTGTATTACATATCTTAGACATCAAGAATTGCAAATGAGTGGCCAAAGGGAAAAATAATTTGAATGGGCAGCTGTTGCAGTTGATTTTGATGGTGTTTGAGACACGGTGTACTTTTTAGTACTTTTAATGAGCTGATAAATGTTATGAATTTTTTCACAAACATGATTGCACTATTATTGTCTGTTCCTTTTAATTATTATCACTAATTTTTATCGATGGTCACAGTTAAATATACTTCTCTCGCTCAAATTGAAAAAAATAAGAGAAAGAAAAAAGGATTCTGTTTCATCGGCATGGCAACTTGTTATTTCGTCAGTTTGTTGACGCCATAGGTTTCTGTATTTGATGACACTCGGATGTAGGTCGTTAGTTGAATCTCTTTGGCCTTGTAAGGCCGTGGAGAGAGTTTTTAATTAATTTTTATATTATACATTATTCTAAATACTTTTTCTTAAATGTTTTGTTATATTTATTTGTTTTTAATGAAAGAAGAAATCCGTAAACGCACAGCTGTGATAGCTCCTTTCTGCCTTTTTTCTGTGGTCAAAAGTAGGCTAAAGTTGGATTCATTGACAGATTGTGATTAAAGACATGTATGTGAATTGGAACAGGATTTCTGAATTGTGAGTTTGAAGATGTGCTTCTAAATTATTTTTCTAAGTAATGGATGTATTGTAGAGAATTTTGCTGAGTATAAATTAAAGCTGCAAAGAACTCGTCACCGTCGATGATAATTTTGTATCTTGACTAACGTCATTAATGCTTTACATGCCACATAATACTTTCGAGGAAAATTATTCAGATTTTTTTAAGATTATGAAATGTGAATATTATTAATGCTATGAAAAGATATTTGTTAAACTACTTAAATTTGTATATGTATATATAACCTTTTGTTTAATATAAAACCATCATTTTTATTTACATGCTTATTTCATTATTTTTTTCATACAAGTAAGGAATGTTTCTATTATATCAAGAATTTAAAAAAATAAGAATTTTCTGCATTTAAATAATTTTCTATTATACAGTTCTCTGTAAGCTATGTTTTAAAATCAAATAAACATTTTCATCTTTAAAGGTCTAATCTTTAATTTCAACTAGCTTTGGGTCATCCTAGGTCTTTTTCTTTATAAATTATATCTAAGCAATGACGTATGCTTATACCAAGTAGTTATAATTTCAATAATCTTATTTAAAGTAACAGAGAGACAAAAAGTTATTAAAATATCATATTTGCTAAAGTTGATAATACAAAGAAAATCTTGGATTAATATTCACAGTGTTTGGGTGTTTATGATAAGTGCTAATATATAATGTAATTTT
The DNA here is from genome assembly GCA_026289955.1 of Argiope argentata. NCBI lineage: Eukaryota > Metazoa > Arthropoda > Arachnida > Araneae > Araneidae > Argiope > Argiope argentata. The sequence continues at coordinate 428,237 of JAOUZG010022257.1, forward strand.
ATATTTAGTATTCAAAGTTAGTTTAACTTAATTATCAAAAGACTGAGGGTACTAAACTAAGCAGATTATGAAACATTATTACAGTATTGTCCTATTTCTTACCATTTACAATTATGGCAGATAATGCAATAATGTTGATACCTTTATCATCTGTTTATATCCGAGCCACAAGTGCTGAAACTTTGGCAAAAGGGCAAAGGTAACTTGCTGTCAAAATCTTTAGTGGTGTTTACTGTAATTACTGTTTCTCATTATATTTCAAATTTACTGAAAATTTTCTCCATTTCAATATTTTTCAAATGTTCTTACAAAAAATCATATCTGTGTTCTAGTTTCAGGGAAATATTTTTATATTTTGTTTGTAATAATGTGAATGAAATAGGCATTTGTCCAAAAAGCAGATGCGAGAAACAATTGTAACTTCCGATTTTAATTTTTGTTTCATATTTATTATGTCATACACATAAAAGAAAGAAACTGATAAATATTTTCATATCTGAAATGGTTTATATTGATGAATTTGCATTCATTATATTTTCCCACCAAACTTTAATGTTTATTTATTCATTCTAGCTTTTCGTATTCGTTAAAAAAATTTCCAAACTTTTGGGGTTAGAAAGTTGAAATTCAGCTGATTGTTGCTTTTGGGTTAAAATTGCTCATTATAAAAAGATTTTTAAAATTTTTTATTAAAAATTGCCCTTGATTCTAATATTTTCTCACTGTAACTTTGGAGCATATTATTTCAAAAGCATTGTTATATTATCTAAAAGTTAAAAAAATTGACTTTCCAACAACAGAAATTTTACTTTTATGTATTTTTCCCTTTACTTTTATTTCTTCTTTTTAGTTTTTATCTGTTTAATGTTCTGTTATATAAATATTTTTTGGTGCTATTTCTTTTCTTTTTTTTTCTTCCTAAAAAGTAAAGGGATGATCAGTTTTCTGTTTTATGGGTATTCATGTTGGTCTGTGTACTTGTTTATCTGGTATGCATAATCATTTCACATATTAAAGAGCAATATTGTTCCTTAATATATCAATAAATATATTTTTTTAGAATTCATTAATTTATGTGAATTCTATTCTTCAAGATTCTCTTAGCATGAAAATTTAATGTCAGTTTAAAAATATTGATTTCAATAAACTTTTATTAATCAATAATTATGAATGAAGATTTTATTTTGATTAATGGAATGCAGAACAAGATAAACACATTGTGATGGTACATGTGTATTCTCTTTTCTGTCATGTAGTTTTGACTCGTTCTATTTTTAAAAGAACAGGACGGATATAGGAAGTAGATAACTGCAGATGATTTCTTGCACTTGTGATGGAGTTGGCAGATACACAAAGAGTAATAAGATTGAGTATTAAGAAAATTATCAAACTTGAACATCAAACAAGGTGGCTTACTGTTTAAGAATGGAATAATAGGTGAAAGTATAAATATAGGTGGAATTGGTCAGATTGACCACATTGTTGTCTGAGGGCCAGATCATTATGAACAAGTAGAAGAGTATTATTCCGGGGAAGTGATGATGATGAACAAGGCTATGTTTTGATTATACTTTTTAAATCTAGAAATCCGATTATAAGGTCTCAAATGTGGATCTTTGATGCTGATGAATATACAAAGGTCGGATATTTCAAAACTTAATGATGCATGATACACAGTTTAACTGTAGCAAGTCGTTCAAGAGAACATTTAATCTTATTTGTTTTGAGATGGCTTTGCATCAACACTTGAAATTCAGGCTGACATTATAATAAGTGGTAAAAATTCAAGTAGAATGTGAAACTTTTTTTTGTTAAGTCCCCCAGCTTTAAATTATCCTTTTAATCTTATCTCTATAATCTGTTTCATTTTCCTTTACTTTAATAAAAAGAGAACAAAAATAGGGGAAAATATTTACAGGTAGGATTATGCGAAAAACAATTACAGCTACTTCAAAGCATGCTGTGAAAAATACTGAAATGAATTGAAAAACTGTTGAAAGAAATATTGATAATCATCCTGTATTTATGATTCATCTTGAAGCTATCCTGATTGATGTATTGAAAGTCATCCTAAAATAGATTGGTAGTGAATAAATATAATTATACCTCAAAATTAATAGATTAGCTATTGATGAGTGTACTAAAAATATCTTAAAATTCTTAGAAAAGCAGTTAAAAATGTTAAAGGTAATCCCAAAATTAGAAAATTTTATGCATTGTAATATTTTTTATGTAAATTTTTTACATTAAAGTTAAGTTTAACAGTCTTTTCACCCTAAATAATACCAGGTATATTAGTTAATTTCAAGTATAAAATTCTTTTCTATGATTTTCAAAACATCAAGATTAAAATGAATTATTTATAAGGGGAATATGAAAGAACTCAGTATAAAATCATTTTATAAGCTTCTATTAATGTATATTTTCAAAGTGTTGAAAAAATTAAAATTAACTGGCTAACGGCTATTACTGAAACTGTTTAAGATAGATGTTTTTATGTTAGTCAGAGCAAAAGAAGAACCCTAAAATATTTTTAGTTAATTCAAGATGGTATAAATATAATTGTCCTCAAATAAGTGGACCCAAGTGAAAATTATCAGATGAATTGTTTCATTTAATTAAGAAGCAAAATCAATTTTAAATTTTATAAAAGTTTAATTAAAAATAAAAAAAATAAGATTAATTTTATTAGTAAAATTCATTGTTGATGTTTCTATCATTGACTACCTTTTAACTCTTGTATCAATAATATAGTTATTTTTGCTATATTTATAGGTTACATTTCAGTGTATACTAAATAAATATGAAAGTTAATTATCAATTAATTTGTATTTTTTCTTTTTTTAAAAAAATAAAATATTTATTTTAAATTCATATCTATCTTATTTTGTCTAGATTTTTTATTATGTTTTGGTACAAGATAGCATTGAATACAAAAATAATTGGGAAATGCATCAATGATATGCATAAGGAAGTATTTTATTATTGAATATGTACTTTTTAGCATATCAAATCTGGAGAATTATGTTATTTGAATTTGTTGGAATATAAATTTAGTAAAGATTTCAGATACAACTCATGATTTTAGAAGGGTTTTTTTTTTTTTTTTTTTTTTGTTATGCTTTATTTAGTGTTTCAAACATTAAATTTATTTTTTACTTATGACAAATTTCTTTTTTTTTGTTGATGTATATATAATATTTTTTGTTCAAATTGTTAATTATATAATTCCTCTATTCTTTTAACTTTAATTTAGCACATTTATAATGATTTATCCAAGTTATTTTCTGTAAATTGTATATGGAAAATATTTATTTCTGGTACATAAATTTTGTGGCTTAGCACATTCTTAACCCCTTGCAATCTTTTTTTAACTACATGAAAATTCTACAGATTTTTATGGCCTTTTGATATTTGTATTGGTTGGAAGGAAGGGCATGTATAAGCAAAACTAATTAAAACAAAACTTGAGACTGATACAAAATTGATTTGTGGAGTCTTAAAACCAATTTCGTACTTCAAAATAATATTTTTTATTTTGCTGTTTATTGCATTGCATAAATTGATGAAAAAAGGGATTTAAGAATACCCACAAATGATAGAAAATTAAATAGTTTTTAAGAAATTAAGATTTTAATCATAGAAATCATAAAAAATTAATAAAAACAATCATCAATCTTGCATGTTTCATAAAAAATAAAGGTGATAATTTTGAAATTTAATAATTTAGATTTTTGTTTCATTTAAATCTAATTGAAAAAATCCTAAGATAAATCTTTCTCAACTAATGTTGGACCTGAAATAATTTTTATTATTTTCGATCTTGTAGTGAATATCAAAATGCTGAAATCACCTTAGAGATGTTGGTGATAAAATGTTTGAAAGTCACATGATAATATTCAAAGTAAAAAATTAAAAGATATTTTCTTTTTGCATATTCAGTCAGTGGTAGGAGACCCTTAGAAACATGAGTTTTTGTGACTTTGGAACCCATTATATTGGTCCTGTGTGCAAGGTATTTTTGTAATTATCTTTAGTCGATTACTTATATGTGGAAAAGAAGTGGATGAGGAAGAACTAATTAAACTTTTCATTACTTTTAAATAATATATCATCTTAAAAATAAGATACTTTTCCGTTAACCAATAGCCAGCAAAAAAAAAAAAAAGCAAAAGAAATTTGCCAGAATTTTACGTTATTTGGTGATTTTTTCCTTGGCACCCGGCTAATTGAATACCCAAAAAAATAATTATAAATAAAAGTACTTGGTTCATTACTATACATCAGAAATATATAAAAGATAGTTACATATTATAGTTCCGTATTAAAGCAATTCTGTTTATAAGCCGTTTAAAAAAAGTGTTTCCACTATATATTTGTAACGTAACTATTTGAAAATATCTTATAAAGGAAACCCCATCAATAAAGAACTTATTATAATACTAAATTAGATAATCATATTCTAAAAATATTTTCAAATCAAATATTAGCTTACATGGGACATTGCTGTTTTGTTATTTTAAAGAGTAAAGACTAGTATCTTAATTATTAATATAGTAAATATCTGATATAGAATATTTCAGTTAACTATTTTGGCTTTGATAACACTAAAGAATTTTCATATTGCATAGCTTCAGTTTTGTATTTTTCTTTGAATTCAATGTATTTTAAAATATAATTAATATATATTATATTTATTAAAACATCTATAAATATTGCATTTAAGACATTTATTATTTATTTTATATGTGTGCCATATTGAAAATATAAAAATGTGTTTCTCAGTAAAATTATCTCTATTTTTTTGGGGAAAACATTACTGAAATTTATATGAAAAATTTATGACTACTTAGTTTTTTTTTTCTTACCAGTATTGAAATTCTAATGGTAGTAAAATTTTTTATCGATTTCATGCCAGTAGAATTTATGTGTATTTTCAACCTTGAATTCAGGATCCTTATGTAGTTTAGAGGTTATTAGATTTAGTTTGCTATTTCATGATGCTTTATGTTAGATATTTTTTTTAGAAGTTACTTGTGCTTTGAAATGTTACAAGTATTAAACTTTTTAATTCATTTTTATACTATTGAATTTCAAACCTTTAAACATGATTACAGAGAGTGGAATTTATCTTTTAATCTTTGTAAAGATATGTATTTTGAAAAATTTATTCCAAAAGCAAGCACTTTAAAAAATTCTTTTTCTAAAAAAATCATTGGACGAAAACTTTCACAATATTTTGCATTAGAAATACATTTAATATTTAAAACTAATGTTTTAATTTTGAATTCTTGAAAGTGTTTGATATCTAACATTCTAATATTAAGCTTCCTGTATCTACATCTTCAAAAATAATTTACCATCAACTTATTTCTGTAAGCAAATTAAAAATTGATTTTCTTTCAGACAAATTTATTTTCTAAAATGATGTCCATGAATAGCAATAAAAGAAAGGGGCGTCCAGCTCCTAACAGGTCAGTCGATTAATATGTTTCATACTAAAATTTGCTTCATGATAATAATGCATTTTATCAGCTTTCTGTAATCATTCTGATATAACATTGAACAATCTTCATTGGATAAATAACTTAATGTATATTTCTAGTTTCTTTAAAGCTTTTTTTAAAATCAAAAGGAATTCAGTATATTATTCTTAAAATAGTTTTACTCATAATATTGGTTATTGTTCTTACAAATTAAATTTTATTGAAATTGTCTGCCATGTTTAAGTATATTAACATCAAATTTATTGCTATTTAACAGGTCATTAATACACTTCTTTGCCCTTTTTTTGTACTATCTGCCTTTTACATTGATTATAACTCTTGTCCTCTTCTAATCTATCATGTTTACAAAAGTAATTGAAATTTTTTTTCTTTGAATTTCTTTTTAGCAAATTGGGGAGATCTAAATTATACAATGAAAAAACAACAATGCCTGTAAGTATTTTGGTTTTATATATGCATTAAATTTAGAGCAAAAATTATTTTTATTTTAATGCTTGTCGTCTTAATGTAATCAATTTTAGTTATGGTGAACATTTTATAGTACTTGTTTTTTGCAAAAGCAATTGAAAATCATCAATAAAAAAAATTTCCTCACTTCCTGTTGATAGGCATTTTGAAGATACAAGAAAATTTGACGATTTCTGTCAAACTATTTACATGCAATTGCACATTCAAAATTTTTCTTGATAAGCAATAATATAGTTGAATACATTCTTAAGATTTGGCAAAAAAAAAAAAAAAAAAAAAAAAAAAATCTTAGCCCTTTTTGATTGTTATTAAAACCAATTGGGAAAATTTTATATTTTTTAATTAATTTAATAAAATAAAAAACAATCAACTTCAGTTATTCGAATATTTTAAAAATGGAATGTATTCTAGGAATATTTATTATAGTTAATTTCAGTTAAATCTTTTAAATCTAACTCCATGTCCATAACTTTCAGACATTAAAATTTGCTATTTTAATTATCCTACATATGCTCTGTTTATTGTGTACATGAATTTTTCTAATGAAAATAAGTTCTTCAATATTTTATACCTGTTAAAGTTCATCCAAAGCCTAAATGTTCTGTTCATTCTGTTCATTCTATCTTTCCTAAAGTTATAACTGTATGATTTAAAAGGCCAAAATTTAGGAAAATTTGACTATCAAATTAGCACCACAAAAAAGAGATGTATTATAATTTTTAACATGACAATCTAATGGTGGGTAAATGTCAAAATTTCACTTAATTCTTAATTAAAGTTCCTTCAATATAAACTTTTCTAACCTATTATTTATTGGTTCTTTTCATTTACAGTTTGATGGTGTGTATGGTAATTCACGCCTCATGCATGCTGCAGCTTCTCTGGTGGTAAGCAATTGTTTTGTTATTATATATGTCTATTATAATAAACTAATTTTATTAAGCTAATATAATTAAAATAATTATAAATAGCTTTCCACAATTCTGTAAAATCCTTGAATTTTATTTTGCTGTACTCATAGAAGTCACAAAGCTACTATAGAGTCATAGAAAATTACTTTATTTTTTTTGCAAGTTTTTGGAAAACTAAGAGAAATCTACAACCAAATTTTTTGACTTGCTGACAACAAAATTATAATATCATCATCATAAATATCAGCTATATCCTTTGAAATTGTTGAACACTTTTTAAGGGATTTTAACATGATGAATTTGAACAGATAGAAAAGAATTTATAGTTATTTTTCAACTGCTATTTATGTTTCAGACAAAGGTGAAATTGTTAAAAAGTCATGCACATATCATTCTAAAATTTTTAATATTCATATCTTTCTGCTTAACATATCTTTAAATAAAATTACAAAAAGTCTGAACAAATTGAAAATTTTCTTCTTCTTTCTGTTTTAAGCTTTTAAAGAGCTTAATCCTTATATAATGAAGCTATCTGAACCTTTGTCAGCCTATTATATAAACTATTTTATTATCTATAGCTTTTAAATTAAAATTTGTCCTCTTAGATTTACAACTTTTTATCTAAAAATTTAAAAAAAAAACAAGCAAATATTATGTTAACTTTCACATCTAATCTCTAATTTAAGGCTAATATTTAGAAAAGTTATAAGCCTGTTGTTAAGAATCAACACAATAATTGAATAGATAAAGATTAAAATGACTATTATGTACTTTTCTCACATCTTGGCTCCTGTTCATAACTATTCATTTGAACTGTGGATTTTGCCTTGGGAATTCTATTTAAAAAATCTACAATCTTTCCTCTATGTATTTGAAAGAAAGGGAAGTGACAATCAGGATTACAACAAGAAAGGAATTTTCAAGAGACTGAGCATTTTGATTTAATATTACTTAGTCCTAGATACAGAAATGAAACAGTCTTAGAAGTGTGAGAGAATTTTTATTTGTATAGCTGTTATAAGTATTTATTTGTTTTCTAGTGTTTCTGTCTGATAAATCTTAATTTATATAATCTAATGTTTGATACACATTTAACCAGTTCTTGAAAGAAGAGGGGGAGGGGGTATGCTTTATAATTTGAAATAGGGAAAAATAAGTTGAAACTAGAACCTTTTTTATCTACCAACAATATTTTTAGAGACTATATTGTTCTGTGAAAGAATAGGATTTGGAAACGATTAGTATTTATCTTCATTAAATAGTTCATTAATAAAATAGGAATTTTTATTTATTAAATAAATTTTTAAGTTTATTAATAAATGTAGCCCTTGTGAAATTTTGAACCTCTCTTTTTGTGTAGTATTTATTTTAATATATATCATTTATTGAAATGTTTTTCTGCAAAAGGAGAAGATTGTACATCTAATTTTTAAAAAAATATAAAACTTTCTAAGTTTTTTTTTTTTTTTTTTTTTTTTTTTTTTTTGAAAAAACTAAATAAATTTTTTGAATGTACACATTTTTTGCACAGAATATAGAAAAGATGGTTAATGGGCTGAAAACTTGCAATGTCCTGGAAATTGATTTTCTTGAAGTCTAAATAATATTTGTTTGATTTTTCAAATAAAGATTTGTATGTCGATGTCGAAAATAAATAAATAAATAAAATGAATGCTTTTTTTTTGGTGACAAAATTATTAAATTAACAGTCTTACTAATTGGACCATTTCTTCTGAAAAATAGCCAACAGATATGAAAAATGAATATCAGGATTTAATAATTAGATTAAAATCTTAGTAAAAAGATTTTGATGGAAAAATCCTTTAACCAGACAATAGTTCAATAGTATGCACGCTCATCCATAAAGTTTTGAATTATTTCCTTCTCAATTATATACTTGCCAGAAGTAAGTATGTTCAGATCCAAAGAGAATAGTTGAACAAGCCCTGCTAAAATAAGATGAAAACCATTCTTGTGAATTGTTGTTCTGTACAAGAAAAGAATGATTTTATTTTGATCAAATTGAATAACTTTTTAAACGATATTACTTGCAAATCAAAAGAATTTGTGGTGTTTAATGTATCCAGAAATCGAATCCACTTGTTTTCGTCAGAATATTGGTAAAAATTCCTAGTAGAAAGATTTTGATGATACAATTCTATGACCAGACCTTATTTGAAAGAGAATTTTCTTAAATATATTAAAATTGAAATTTTTGAACAAGAAATATTTGTTGTAAAATATTAGTTTCAGCTGAATTGTTAAAAAGGAAAGTTGGAGATGAAAAATGTTAAATTTCAAAACAATTTGTTTATGTGGAAAATTTTACTCTTTAAGTACGTTGAAAAAATGGACAAGTGAAGATTACAATTGAAAATGGTAAAAAGCACGAGTAAAGGAAAGACAGTGCAGGTATATTAAATGATTTTAAATAATAATAAAAAAAGACAAAACTGAAGAGATTATTTTTAAACTGCAGAAATTTATGATTAAAAAGGCAGAAGATAATAGAAACTTTTAATGCAGAGCTGGAAGAATCATTTTTGTGACTGGAAGATTTAGCTGAGTAATTTAAAATGTAAATTCTGAATATATTAATGAAATTTTTCCTGTTCATTTGTTTGAATAGCAATAAATTTTTTTGAGTTGTATTTGTCTGTTGCATTTTCCTCTTCATTCTGTCAGTCAGTGATCAAAAGTAATTAGAAGATATTCTTATGAAAATAATATTTTTAAGGAATTTTCTTTGAACTGCATTGTACCTGAATTTGTGGAAATTAGTACCCTTTAATACTTTATCTGAAATTAGTATCTAGTTGTTGACATTGCATAACTTAGTAATAAAGATGCTTGCATTGTGGTCTCAAAATCTACTGTAAGCTGCAAGCTTTATTTCATTAGTTGAAAAACAGCATAACAAGTCTCCTTATTTGACCATACTGTAACATTTAAAAGTAGCAAGAAATAAGGTAATCATGCATCTGAAAATTTATAGTGAAAAAATATTTTTTCAAATTTATTACTTCCATTTTTATATCCAAAGTATATAATTTTATGGGCCCTGAATTTTCTAAAGATCCTTGAATTTCTTCCTTCCGTAAAATTGTAAATCTTATATGTATGTATGTATTCTACATTCCTCCCTTCTTTTTTGTCTTATGTTGTTTTTCCTGTAGGGCTGTGTTGTTCAAGTTCAAGTGCGAGATGAATCAGTTTACGAAGGTATACTCAGGACCTTCTCTCATCAGGTATACTAAATGTTTTCTTGTCAGATCATAATTTCTAATCTAAATATTGAATTATTTTAAATGTTTTATTATTAAACAAATTTAATATTTTAAAGCAAAATTTGATTAATCTTCTATTAAACTGAATTTTTTGCACATGTTGGAATATTTTTTTAACCCTAATGTTTTATATTTGAAATTAGATTCAGTGTTATTTCTATGTTAGACAATTATTAGAATTATTTTCAACAATACCTGTTGTTTTCATTTGTCTGTATCTAAAGTGAAGGTTAATTTTATTCATGGTTAGTTAAAATTTAATAAAAAATGAATTTCTTACAGTTTTGAAAAAAAAAATTAATTTATAAATTTCTGTCGTTGATTTTGTTTTACCTGTAAAATTAAATCTTGCTTGTGGTGGGATTGAAGTTTGCAAATTTCTAATTTGAATTGTTTTGCCATTAACTATAATTTCTGACTTTGTAACTTCCATTGCAGCTCTCTGTTATTCATTTTTATATCATTTTTGAAAGTTACTTGTTTTTTATTGTAAATAGTTTGAATTTGTTGTTTGATTGTGAATAGTTTATATTCTTTTCAGAAGTAAAATTGCTTTTTTAATTTAATGTTTTTTAAAGTTTTGTTTTAACTTACCATAAGTAAATATAGTTTGTAATTCTTGTACTGAACAATATCTGCCTGCAATCTTATTTCTGTTAATATGAGTTTCAATACAGAAATAGGACATTATATACCCTTTATTCCCTCTGAAGTTATAAAAAGAAAATGTTCCATCCATTTTCACTCAAATATTTCTTTTCATTGGCAGTCATCCTGTTAATAAATTTTCAATAACAGATTTTTTTCTACCTTGGAAAGGAGGAATGAAATTGTTTTTTTAGGATAATTGAAGCTACTTGTAAATTAGGTATAAAGAATGAAAATTGTAACACTTTTACAACGTTAAAATTATTCTAACTAATTTGTCAGCTAAATAAAAGTACTTATTGTAGCATTTGTAATATGAAGACAAATAAATGATTATTTATATTTTCAGTCATTTATTATTTTTATTAAAAAACATCTAAAATCTTATTTGATGATTACTCAATATAATTTAAATAATCATTTGTTTAATATCAATTGGCAGAATTTATGAATGCATATGTATCCCTTCCCTTCTGCTTGTCTTCCCTTCCCCCACTTTTGTTTGCTTTCCAGTATTTGAACATTACATTATGCGGAACATATCTGATTTTTTTTTTTTTCAATTACACCCAAAATATTTTTAATTCAAAATTCTATTAACTGTCTGATTTTTTTTTTTTTTTTCGATTTTAGTTTGAACTTGTTCTTGAAATGGCTCATAAAGTTCGAGGGTCCTCTATTACTACTCAAGGTGTTGGTCCCTCTCTCAGCAACTTGTTAACTTCATTCCCCTTTGAGGGAGGTGTTAGTGAAAAACTAATCTTTCGCTTGCAAGACATTGTGGTGCTCACTGCTAGCAATGTAGATGTAGATTTTGCTGTCAGAGGTATGTCTGATGCATACTTTTCTTTATAGTTATAAATTTTACCCATGTATAAAAAAATACTATCTGTCATGAGCAAAAGTAAAAATGCCTGACACATGGCTTTAAATGGCCTATGATTTAATTATAAATCAAAAATTTATGAATTAATTCATCTTATCTCCTCTAGATTTTATTTTGAGATAGAATTACATATATATTTTGATATTGATTTTATAAATTATTTTTCTTATTTACAATCTTTTAAGACATTACATGTAATATGAATACTAATGATGATTATTGTTTAAACTAAAAACAGTTTTAATTTGCATCATACTTTTTTTATTTTTATTTTTCCCTATTGCTCTTAAATATGAATTAACCCTTTCATGGGCCATTTATTTCTCCTTTGAATTTTTTTCAGTTTGTAGAGTTTTATTAGTAATTAAAAAGTAGTATATAAGGAAATATATTTTATTGTACTAAACTTTATATTTGCATAAGTCTCAGTATTGAGAAATATACTTCCTATGATGAGAATGATTTTCTTTATAAAAAAGTATTGAAAAGTATTCATCTTTTCTAGTCCCTGTTTGCAACATTTCCTACATGGTTTGTAGAGGGAAAACCTTCTTTGATATGGGATTTCTCATACTACTTAAGCACACTTCATCTGGAACTGAACAATTCTTTGCTTGAAAACTAATAAAACATTCTTTTAGTTTCTGAAGAATATCTATTTTTTTATATAATTCTGTGATAACTGTTAGATAATATAGGTGGGATGTAATCTTCCCAATACCCATAAAAGGGTTAAGGAACAGACATTTAACTAGTTACTTAAATGTCTATGTGCACTTGCATTTAATTCATTGTATTTGGACAAGTAGATATTTTTCTTTTTAATGGATGTATTGAATATTTAATTTAGTATAACGTTTTCCAGATAACTTATGAGCTTTTAAATTATCTCTACATAGAGCTAAATTGGTTTTGTTATTTGGTTGTGGAGATATAAAAGTTAGTATAAAATAAGAATCAACACATGTTAAATTTATGATTTTTGGACGTTAAGCAATAATTTAGATTCTGTTATTTTAAATGCTAACAAATCTTTGCAAAGGATTTGCATGCTGAAGTTTATACAATATTACATCCTTTGGCATTCTATTTATTGTTAAATGTTGGATTTTGTCTTTGTCTAATTTAATTTGTGTTTTTCTAAGACATTTAGAGAAATATTTGTTGAAATGTTCTCCATCTAATATTTTTTTGCAAGCATTTTATTAAAATCTGCAAAACAATTAATTTTATTTAATTTTTACTAACCTTGATAAAATATACACCCTGAATTTATGATTAAATTTTTGAATCTGAAAAAGAATGATAAATCTTTAGAAATTTTGGCAGCTGCATTTTTAATACATGGAAATGCAATCAAAAACTGGGCAAAATTATTATTTTTGGTTAGTTATTTACTTTTTATGAATACAGACTACTAGCTGGTTGCATTATTTGATTCTCAAGAGGACTTTTATCCTGGGAATTTTTTTCTTTTCTTTTCATATATTATTACTTTCTTATCGGTAGTTTATTTTTCAATAAATAAATTTAACAAACTGGTTGAGAAATACTCGTTCTTTGGTACTGAATTTATGTTTTAAAAATCTTTGATGTTAAACATTTTTTATCTTTTTTTTCCCCAGATACATTTACAGACACAGCTATCAGCCGCTTCAACGGCCAAGTGTTAGAGAAGGAGCTGGAACCTTGGGAAGGACTTACAAGTGATACAGAGGATACTGCATTAGGGGGTGATGAAGATGATGGGTCTGTAAGTAAATATTTTTAACTTTAATATTTTATTGAAAAGTTAAAAGACATTAGACTTAGATCTTTCTTATACAAAAGTAAGATATAACAATTAAATCTTAATTTTGTCTCAAATTTTTGCTGATAATTCTATTAGGATTCAGTAAATCATGTCAGTGGAAAAAATAAATTTGATATATTTTATATATTAAAAAAAAAAATCCCTGCAGGTGGGATCTCCAAAACTTCCTGGCATACTCATTAATGAAGATGTTGTTCTCCACTCCCACTAAAAATTAAAAACAGAGAAAGCTTTGCTTCACATTGACATACAATAATTACAAAATATTAACTTTTGCCATGAATTTAGCATTTTTACTAAATCTATCATATGATCCTTGGAGAGATTTTTGACGATTAATTCCTGAAAGATTGTATCTGAAAATCAAGTTTGTATTTCAGATGTTCTATTTTTTATTTCACCAAAATTTTGTTCAGAATAGCAAACACTTTTCATTTAAATAATAAAATAAAAAAAGATATAATTTTTTTTAAACAGAATTTTCTTTTTTTGTGTGTGAATAAAATATAGTTGGTTAATTTTTTTTATTAATTCTTTTTAAATTGGTTAGGAATTTCATAACAATAAGATTTCATTAACAAAAAAAACCCTATTATAATAAGAAAAAAAACTGGTTTTTACAGTATAAACAATATTTATTACTTTTTTCTGTCTAGAATGGTTGGGATGCGAATGACATGTTTCGAACCAATGCTGAAAAGTATGGAGTTAAATCAAGTTATGACAATTCCTTACAAGAATATACGTAAGAAACTTTTCTTTAAAAAATTTTTTAAAGGCTTAATGAATTACTATTAAAAATATTTCTATATAATATTTTGAATATTTGAATGATTTATTGATCTAATGATATTTAGATATTATTTCTATGTATAGATGCTTCTTCTAAATTTAAATAAAAACTTTTGTATAATAATTTGTTTTATAATATTAACTCAATTTTTTTTAAAAATAAAAAATCAAAACAGCAAAATCATCTGTGAATTTTTTAAATTTGCTTTTTCTCTTTTTCAGGAAAAAACTTTTTTTAAAAATATTTATATAATATTATATACAAAAGAAAATATTTAAAATACTTAATCTTATTTAGAGAAAGTATTACTCTTGTAAAAGATTTTAAAAACATTAAAATATAATTTAGATTTTAATAAAATGTAAATAATTGAATTAAAAAATATATTTATTAAAATGTGACCTTCTATTTGAAAATTTTCTATCCATATTTCTTTTAATATCTATTTTTTTTATTACTCCCCCCTTCTCTATTATAAATGTTTATTTTTTAAAAAATTGTTTATGATTTTTTTAAAATTTTTTTTCATTGAATGCATAGCATTGCTGCTGCTTTCCTTGTTTAAAATTTACTTCAGTATTCAAAATTGCTTAAGAACCTTGAAAAAAAATTGTAACGGATTCAAAAGAAATAAATAACTATTTATTATCAATCAAAAAAATACTGAAATCCTAGATAAGAAATATAAAATGCTAGATAAGAATATTATATTTAAGCATAAATATCGAAATCATTTTACTCTAATATATAAGCATAAATTTTCATTATGTGATTTGTGAAAATGGTTTGTTGGAAAATGGTTTTAGAAGTATTAAAAATGTATTTAAATGCTACATTTTTATATGAATGTTATCTGTTGATTTTGTGTGTGTTAAGTTTTAATCTCATAATTTTCTTGTATCTTCAAAATGCCTATTAAGTAGAATAGAGAAGCAGTAATTAAGATGACTAAGGAATAATCAAGTTTTTAAATTTTTTCATGAGACGTTAAAATCATTACTTATATGGAGTATTTTTTGAGTTGCTACAGGTTTAAAACACAAAGCATTATCTTCTTAACAAGAAATCAATTAAAAGTACAGACCCATTTGTATTTTCAAATGACCAGTCTATTTGTATAGTCAAAATTCTTATATATTTATATGCTTTAGAAATCCAAATAATTGGAAAGAATTTTCTGTTTTTGATTATGAATGCTAATTGATAGAAATGAAAATTTTTAGAGATACTTTCCCCCCTTCTCTTCCATAATTGTATTTGTTTATTTTTGAATAAATTTATGTCCTAAATGTTTACAAATTGAAAATAAAACAAAAAAACATGATTTAATGTTTACATTTTTTCTCTCTTCTGATTTGAATTAATGGAACAGAAGCAAATCATTAAAGTTAATTAAA
This sequence comes from Argiope argentata, assembly GCA_026289955.1. Classification (NCBI taxonomy): domain Eukaryota; kingdom Metazoa; phylum Arthropoda; class Arachnida; order Araneae; family Araneidae; genus Argiope; species Argiope argentata. The sequence goes on from JAOUZG010022257.1 coordinate 443,947, forward strand.
AATGGCTCTCCCCCACACACATTATCTATACTAGGATGAATAGTATTCTTTCCTGTAGGGAGTGAAGCAAGCAGTATCTTCATTGCAAACTTGGGAAGATTACTAAGCAATCATCCTTTGGGTTAGTGAACAGGAGTTTGAACCCTTTAATTAACTTAAATTTGTTCAGTATTCAATCATTTCTTACATGCATACAATTTTATATTTTTATGAAATTTACAGTCATTGCATCTAAATCATTTTTAAAAATCAACTTTTGTTGCAGTGTTCCTCTAAACAAAAAGGATACAGAGGAGTACAAACAAAAGGAAGCCAAAGCGAGCAAAATTGCACAAGAAATTGAAAGTAACATGACTCACCAAGCAAGGTTGCAGATGGAGAATGGGGATGAGGAAGATAGGTTTAGTGCGGTTGTTAGGCCAGAAGATGGGGCCTCATCCAAGTATGCAATTTTTCTGTGTTTAGAAAGTGTTACTTTGATTGTCTTTTTAAAAATAATATTTTATTGTTGTATCTATTATGTTAATGATTGAAAAAAAAGTGGACTTCTGAAAAAATGTAATGGGTGGAAAAATTAACTTGTGCAGAATTTTGAAATTATATTGTGGAGCCTATCTTGGATATTTTTATTAAAATTAAAGATTTGAAGGTTTTATCATAAACTTTAGAAGTAAGAATTTAGTTTAAACCAGTGTCATATGAGGTTTTGGACAAATGTAACTTAAAAATTTAGCCTGTGAGTGCTTTAATAAAATTGTTTATTAAAATATAATATTGCAGAGAGAATATACATTTTCATTCAGCATTTTTCTTTATTTAACTTTACATCTTATTACAATCACCTGAATGATATTTTATATGTCTTAATTTTCAAAAAAATCTAACCATTGAAATATTTCAATGTTAGAAGAAAGCTTTTTTTAAAAAAAATATATACTAACCACCTTTGGCAACCAGCCGGTTCACCAATATTAATGCTGACTAAAGGGTTCAATCAATTTTTTTATGTATAACTTGGTCTCATGATAAGTTTTTCAGCAAAATATTTTTAAGCTTCAAATTTCGATAGTCATAATTCACTTATACTATTATGTATGCCTTAAGCAGTCTTATCTTTGAACTGTGCATCTCTCTCTGATTTTCTATCAGTGCACTTAAAATTCAATTTTAAATTAAAGTAGAAATAATGAAACTTTAATTAATATAAAGACCTCTTTACTCAATCCAACCATGTCTTTAAATAAAACTAAGAACTGAAAGCAGAGTAGTCCGACATTGAAGTTTTATGTTCACTACAAAAATTGAAACATTATAAATATATTTTTTTATAACTTATAATATCTCAAGGAATTATACAGCAAACATTTCACAGATTAAATGAAGCTTCAGTTTTTAATTTTATTTTTAGATGTACATAAATGCTTTCAATAATAACATTTTTTAAGGTTTATAAACATATTTCAAAAAATTGTAGTTTAAATTCCTTTGGTCTTATAGATTCATATTTGATAAATATTCTTAATATTTCTACTTCTAAATAAATAAACATTCATATCTTCTGCGATCAAATCTGGCTGATTTATTCAGCTCAGAATATTGCAAATTTAGAACAATCATCATGTTCATGATCTAGGGCAATTGTTCTAGAGTAACCCTGATTGGCGTCTTTGAGATCTTGATAAAGTGATCTAAAATCACCAGTTTTTATCGAATAGTTATATTGAAATTTTCATAGATCGATCTGCTTTGATGATTGATTTAGTTGATTGGAGTGCCACTTTTTTTATTTTAAGAACTTATTGTCTTTAGAATATTTTATTAAATATAATTCACAAAGCTGATGATATATATAAAAATTTAATTCATCAAAATTTTTCTCCTCAATCTACTAATTATATATTTCACTTAGACCATTTGTTAAGAGATTTATGTGTCTCCCAAAAAAAATTAAGAAATTAGATGTTGGGCTCCGATTACAGAAGATGCCTTATAGATGTTAAGCCATATTTGCCTTATATAAAACTGTTTAATTGAATTAGTAATATATGTATTATAAAATATCATAGAAAACGTTTCCATCCATTTATTTTCCACAAATATCATGTTTCATATTTGTTTCATTTTATGCAGACACGTGCCGAAAATGACATTTTTATATGTTTAATTTGGAATGAAAGCTGATTTATTTGTTCTCATTTGAGAACATGATATTGCTTTGGTTAGGAAGTTTTGATGTCTCCGAAATATGCGGATAAAAATAGTTTTATATGCTTTTACAAATTTTGCATTGTTAATTATTACGTATGCTTGTTTGAAAGAAGATGCATTTTCAAATAGCTGTCCTACTTTATCCAGTATAGCGTTAATATTACGTTACTTCGTTGAAAGCAGATGCATTTTTATTTCAATGATTCATTAAAATGCTGAGATAAATTATAATCACGAAGGCGAATTCTTTGATTTTCACAATATGTCTTATTGTTTTGTCTTATAAAACATGTCTTATTGTTTTAAAAATTAAAAAAAACACGATTGCAAAAAATATTTTACTTTTACTTAATATGAATTGCTGTTTGTTCGTCGTTTCTTTGATATGACGTCATCTTCATGTTCGTTTAAGATTTCTTGCTTTTAAATAATTAATCTCGTTCTCAGAAGATTATCGTTTGGTGCTTTTCTAAAAATTCTTTTTCAGTTTTAACTGTCACACTTTTGTAATATATTTTTATCTATTTTAATCCTTAACTGAATTAATAATTTTGATATGGGAAACAATCAAGAAAAATTTTCTGTTGCATTTATTGTTTGAAAAATATCATATTTCTTGCTTATTTCATTTCATATAATCAGGTGATGAAATTACATTTTTCTGTTTTATTTTTGGTAGTAATTAACTCCGAGGTGCACATACCCGGCCCCCAAGGTATACATATACTAAATTTGTTAGATGTAGGTCCAATGGTCTGGCCTGTACAGTGCCAACAGACACACACATTGTTCTTTATTATAAGTAAAGATATACTACATATACATTCACCAGTTCCTAGCTCCTTTAACTCAATATATTCTAATCTAGTTTAAAAGATATTTATATGTACTTATGTGTACTTACTTGTATATTTATATGTTAAAATTGTCTTCTTTTAAAAAAAAATCTTTTCTGAAATTTTTTTTCTTTTTTGAGAAACCTGATATTGTTTTCAGTAAAGAAAAATTGAAATCTTTTGAAAGGTATGTGTTACCTCAAAAGAGAAGGAATATTCCAGGAGCCAAAAGGCAGAATGTGCCCATGTCACCTGTCCATGCAGCCAAGCCTTATCCAACTGCTCCTTCCAAACAGCATGTTCCTGCTCACCTCCAATCACCATCTCCACCAGCACCTCCTCCTGTTCCAAAGGAGATAACACCCCAGGCATCTATAAATGGAGGTAAGAAGCACACAATTATTTTAATATTCTTCATTTTAGAAGAATGAACATTCAACTCATATAATTTGTGCATTTTGTAGTATAATTTTATCTTTGTAGTTGAGATGGAAGAAATTAATTTTCAGAAATAAATTGTACAATTATGGATAAGTGGATTTAGAATTGAACTTTTGAAATTTGTAAAAGCTTTTCTAGTTGCCTGACTGAATACTTTCTATGGAAGTGTTTTGCTTGATTTTGCTGCTTACTTTTGACAAAAATAAGAGAAAGAAGTCAAATTGGGGATAATTAAAAAAAAAGGAGTTAAAAACTTAGCTGTCTTTGCGTTTGAATGAAAAAAAAAATGATTGCACACAATTTTATTGTTGCCCCAATATGTATATATACACTGAAGTGACAAAAGTCATGGGATAGCAATATGCAAATATACAGATGGCAGTAGTATCGCAGCGAAAAAGTATAAATGCGCAGTTCGTTTTCCAGAGCTTTCATTTGTGTTCAAGTTATTCATGTGAACAGGTTTTTCGTGATTTATGGCGGCACGACGAGAATTAACAGACTTTGAACGTGGAATGTTAGTTGGAGCTAGACGCATGGATCATTCCATTGCGGATATCGTTAGTGAATTCAACATCCTGAGATCCACAGTATCAAGAGTGTGCGAGAGTATGAAATTTCAGGCATCCCATCCCATCATGGACAGCGCAGTGGGCGACCACCTGCACTTAACGACCGAGACCGCCGACGTCTGTGTAGAAGGATCAATGTTAATAGACACGCAACACTTCGTCAAATAACTGCAGGTATCAATGTGGGACGTGTCCGATAGGACTGTGTGGTGAAATTTGTCTTCCTTCGGCTATGACAGCAGAAGACCGACTCGAGTGCCTTTACTGACAGCACGACATCGCCTGCAGCGACTCTCCTGGGCTCGTGAGTATATCGACTGGTCCCTAGACCAGTGGAAAACCGTGGCGTGGTCAGATGAGTCACGATTTCAGTTGTTACGAGCTGATGGTAGAGAGCGAGTGTGGCGTAGACCCCACGAAGCCATGGACCGAAACTGTCAGCAAGGCACTGTTCAAGGTGGTGGTGGCTGCATAATGGTGTGGACTGTTTTTACATGGCATAGACTCGGTCCTCTGGTGCAACTGAACCGATCATTGACTGGAAATGGTTATGTTCAGCTACTTGCAGATCACTTGCAGCCATTCATGGACTTCATGTACCCACTCAACGATGGGATTTTTATGGATGACAATGCGCCATGTCACCGGGCCAGAACTGTTCGCGATTGGTTTGAAGAACATTCCGGACAATTGCAGCGCATGATCTGGCCACCTAGATCGCCCGATATGAATCCCATCGAACATTTATGGGACATCATCGAAAGGTCCGTTCGTGCCCAAACTCCTGCACCATCCACACTTTCACAATTATGGACGTCTATACAGACAGCATGGCTCAATATTTCTGCAGAGGACTTCCAACGACTTGTGGACTCCATGATACGTCGAGTTGTTGCACTTCGCCGGGCAAAAGGAGGACCGACACGATATTAACAGTCATCTCATGACTTTAGTCACTTCAGTGTATATATATATATATATAACCAAATTAGTTTTATTAACTAATTAAACATGTTTTAATTTTTTATGAATGTTATGAAGAGTAAAATGAAACTTTCAACACTTAGTTAGGGATCATTGTATAAAAGTTTTTTCGATATTAGAAGATGCGAAAATTCTTAACTTGAGAAATAATTTGAGTATTTCATACTTTTAACCCTTTGAGGGGCAGTGATTCTTTTATGCATCACAATATTCAAAATTTTATAAATAAAAATATTGCCCTGCAAAAAGCATTAATAAATATTTAAAATGTACCTTATACTTTGTATTTTCTGCAAGAGATGGCACCACAAGATAAATATTCATTTATCAGGTCAAATAAATTTTTAAACGCCACCATGTTTTTCAGCTGTACATTTAATTCTTTTTAAAATAATAATAAAAGCATTATTTAAAAAAAACATTAACCAAAAATTAAAGTAAATTACTCCCTTACTTTGATAATAACTTTTAAAAAAAACTCGTAAATCAGACTGGTATATTTTACAGAAAATCAAAAAAATGTGATGCTTTAAAAGCATCACCGGCCCATTAGAACACTATGTCTCTGTCAGAAGTCTCATGGTGATGGGTTTGAATCCAGCTCCAAAAAAGAAACGTTCTTCCACTTTTACTGTAGCTTTAAAGAAGCATAAACCTTGTGTTCCAGAAGAAATAAAATACAAAATCATTAAACATTTACCTGTGAAGTGCACCCGCATATGTGCACTTTGTAGCGTCCTTGCAAAACCGCACCAAACTACAATGTGCCAAACATGCAATGTTGCATTGTGCATGCAGAGAAAGGATATAAGCTGCTTTGTCAAATTTCATACAAAATGATTTAATAAGTAATCAAATATTTTCTGCCAAATGTTGATTTATATCAAATATTTTTTTCCTTACATATTCTTTATAATTGTTTATTCCAAAACTAATTTTAAAATATTTTATATTAAATTTTTTAATAAATTTATTTTTCTATTCTAATTATTCACAGTACTTATTTTTTATTAAAAAAATACCTAAATCAATTTATATTTCTGAGAAAGTCACATTCATTTGGCATTTATTAAAAGACACATTCTATACAAAACAGAATATATATGGTTTTTTTCTAAAAATATATATACTCTTAACTTATTTCATTCGTACAGCTTCATAAAAATTAAAATCCAATAGCATTTGATGCAAATTTAGTAATTTGAAATGTCACAGCAACAACTTTCAGAATGTATTTCCGGGAGACATCTTTGCTCGACTGGTATGTCATAGAAGGGTGGTGATGCTTAAATGCATCACATAGAACCCCCCCCCCCCAGAGGTAAGTGAAAAAAAATTTTAAACGAAAATATATGTTTAGAGGCCTAATAAATCACAAATTTAGTGTTATTTAGTTGAATTTTAAATATTTTTACATAGTGCCCTTCAAAGGGATAAATAACATTGCAAGTGGTTCCCCCCTCCCCCACTTTGGAATGTGTGTATGTGTGAGACAAAAAGCATGATTATCATATATTTTTGAAATTTTAATTTAAGAAAAATGACATTGTTATACATTGTTCTTTTTTATACAATTAATTGCTGTTTTCTTCTTATAATTCCTGAATAATTTATTTTCTGATTCAGATGGTACTGTAGGAGAGGGTGTAAAGACACCCTGTACACCCTCAGTGTTAGAGAATGTGCCTGTTCCTCCAAAACCTTACATCCTTTCTTCTCAAACACTACCCCCAAGGATAGAAAGAAGAAGAGAAAGTGAAAGGAAGCTCTCCAAATTGAAAGGTTAAAATCTATGTCAATTATTTCCAAAAATTTAAGTCAGTTTGCATTTATTTAAATTTAAGTTGCAATTAAATTTAAGTCAGTTTGCATTATTTTATAATGTCGTACATTTTACTATGTCTTAATCAATACTTGACAAATATTTTTTTTAGGAAGAAATGATGAAATTGAAGAGTTTAGGAAGTTTAGTTCCAATTTTAAGGTAAATTTAATTACCATCATTATTTCTGTTGGATATTTTTTAAGCGCTTATTGGGCTTTTGATTTTTATACCTGGCAAGCTGGCAAGCGCTGTTGGCATGTGAAAAGTGGCTGATTACCTTAAATATCGAGAATATTTTGAAAAATTGCAAAATCTTTTTTCAAAAAAATGCTTGACATTATTATGAATTAGAAATTGCAGATTTTGAGTTTGGTTCATTCTTTATACATGTGGCTCTGTATTGAAATCTTTACTTATAATAAAGCACGATGTGTGTGTGTGTGTTGGCGCTGTACAGGCCAGACCATTCGACCTACAGCTACCAAATTCGGTACATGTATACCTTGGGTGCCGGGAATGTGCACCTCGGAGCTCTTTTTTTTGAATTTTTAATTAAAATTTTAATTAATTAAAAAATAAGCCAAATTTCAATGTTTTTTCACTATAACTTCCGAAAATATTAAAGCACAAAATTGATTTTTGCATCATGTTAAAGCACAAAAAAATTAGCTTTTCAATGATACTAATGTTTTGACCTATAAATTAAAACTCTATTTTTAATGAATTTTTAAACATTTAATTTAATCGGGTTTTTTTTTCAACAATAAAATAAAAATAATCAAAATAAAAATAAAATTTTATCTTAGCGAGGATCTAAAAAAAAATCAGTTTTTAATAAAATGTTGCCATCATATTTTCAGAAGTTCTGATTTAAAAAAGTTGATTACGACCAAAAATAAAACTAAAATATAATTTATATCACGTGAATTAAATAGGAAATTATATAAAATGAACTAAATAGGAAATGCGATATTTTTTAAACAATAAATGCAAGAGAAAATATTTCTTGATCGTTTGTAATATCAAAATTAATTCAATTAATGAATTAAAATAAATAAAATTACAAAGTAAAAATATATTACAGAAGTGCAACAGTTAAAATTGAAAAAGAATTTTTAGAAAAGTACCAAACGATAATCTTCTGAGAGCGATATTAATTATTTAAAAGTAAGAAATCTTAATCGAGCTTGAAGATGACGTCATTTCAAAGAAACGACGAACAAAAAGCAATTGATATTAAGTAGAAGTGAAATACTTTTGCATTCCCGTTTTTTTTTTTTTTTTAATTTTTAAAACACTAAGACATGTTTTAAATAGTTATTTTTGCTCATGTGAAGAAGATATATTGCGCAAATCAAAGAATTCGCCTTCGCGATTGTAATTTATATCCGCATTTTAATGAATCATGCAAAATAAAAACGCATCTTCTTTCAACGAAGTAACGTAATATTAACGCTATACTGGATAAAGTAGGACAGCTATTTGAAAACACATCTTCTTTCAAACAAGCATACGTAATAATTAACAATGCAAAATTTGTAAAAGCATATAAAACTATTTTTACCCGCATATTTCGGAGACATCAAAACTTCCTAACCAAAGCAATATCATGTTCTCAAATGAGAACAAATAAATCAGCTTTCATTCCAAATTAAACATATAAAAATGTCATTTTCGGCACGTGTCTGCATAAAATGAAACAAATATGAAACATGATATTTGTGGAAAATAAATGGATGAAAACGTTTTCTATAATATTTTACTATACATATATCACTAATCCAATTAAACAGTTTTATTTAAGGCAAATATGGCTTAACATCTACGAGTCATCATCTGTAATAGGAGCCCAACATATAATTTAATATTTTTTGGGGGGGAGGGACATAAATCTCTTAACAAATGGTCTAAGTGAAATATATAATTAGTAAATTGGGGGGAAACATGCTGATGAATTACGACTTTTAAACTTTTACATATATCATCAGCTCTGTGAATCATGTTTAACAAAATATTCTAGAGACAATAAGTCCTTAAAATAAAAAAGTGGCACTCCAATGAACTAAAGGAATCATCAAAGCTGATCGATCTATGAAAATTTCAACATAACTATTCGATATAAACTGACAATTTTAGATCACTTTATCAAGATATCAAAGAAGCCAATCAGAGTTACTCTTGAATAATTGGTCTAGATTATGAAAATGATGATTGTTCTAAACTTGCAATATTCAGAACTGAATAAATCAGCCAGATTTGAAGAAGATAGAAATGCTTATTTATTTATTTAGAAGTTGAAATATTAAGAATATTTTACAAATATGAATCTATAAGACCAAAGGAATTTAAACCATAATTTTTTGAAATATATTTATAAATATAAAAAAATGTTATTATTGAGAGCATTTATATACATCTAAAAATAAAATTAAAAACTGAAGGTTTCAATTAACCTGTGAAATTTTTGCTGAATAGTTCCTTGAGATCTTATAAATTATGAAAAAAAAAAAATTATAATGTTTCAATAATTGTAGTAAACATAAAACTTCAATGCCGGACTACTTTGCTTTCAGTTCTTAGTTTTATTTAAAGACATGCTTAGATTGAGTAAAGAGGTCTTTATATTAATTGAAGTTTCATCATTTTCAATTTAATTTAAAACTGAGTTTTACGTGTACTGATAGAAAATCGGAGAGAGATGCGGGCTTCAAAGATAGGACTGCTTAAGGCCTACATAATAGTATAAGTGAATTACATGATTATAGAAATTTGAAGTTTAAAAATATTTTGCTGAAAAACTTATTATGAGATCAAGTTATGTAAAAAATGATTTAACCCTTTAGTCGGCATTAATATTGGCGAACTGACTGGTCGCCAAAGGCATCTAGTTTAAAATAAATTTAAAGCTAATCTACCTTAATTTTTGAAATTAATTTTTTTTTTTACTTTAATATATTTTTTTTATGATTCTTGCCGAAACACAGATTTCCTCCCTTGGGAAAGATTACTCATTGTTTAATTTCATAATAATCATGTTTTGTTCCATAATATAGCAAAACATTCTAAAAAATGAAAAAAAAAATGAAAATATTATGTGAACATTTATTTCTTAACAATATATTACATTTAAACATAAAGGAAAATTTCACCGATTCTATTTAGGAAGCATTCTTGAAATCCATTCCATTTTTTCAAAATCATCATACTGAACTTATCTAGAAGTTGCCACTTCATTACATTCTCTGATTAAAGCCAAGAACTTTAAGTTTCTGAAAGAATTTTTATTTTAATTGAAATTATGTAAATTGATTGAAATTATGTAAAATATATTTGACTCTTAAAAATTTACCTTTTTTCCTTTTAGTTGGGCAGTGTTCCTGTATTTTTATTTATAACTTGGGAATAGGATTTAAATTTAGTTATAAGTTATAGATGCTCTGTTGAAGATTTGATTGATATAAATTGTGCGTCTATTTCGATGACTATTGGTAGATTTTTTTGTAAATCAAATAAATTGTTATACGTATTTTTGTTTGCTCTGTAGCCCAAATGTGAAAACAAATTTTACTATGTATAGTTGTTTTTATCCTTTAAAACAGTAAATAGCTTGCTATGGATCAATCAGTTTTGTACAAAAAATTTTTTTACTTTATTAATAAGTCTTTTCAATTTATTTGTAATTCTTAGTAAAAACAGAAAATAAAATTATTTTCATTCTGTAGAAATAAACAATTCAAAAGAAAATATTTTGATTGCATTGTGTGTCAATTATAATTAATCCTTCATTATTAACACCTCTTTCATTCATCAGATCAATATGAAGAAACTTATTCACTTATGAGACACTGGTAGCTTTCTATACAAAAAAAGACTAATAAATTAAAGTTTAAGAAATCTTTTTTTATAAAACCCCATAATAACCTTGATTATGTTTATATTAGGTAGTGATGATGTGAGCAGTTGTAAAGTAAATGCAGAAATACTTCAAATTTGATTATTAATATGTCGGAAAATTATTTGTAGCTTTCTGAAGAAAGCAAAGATACAAATGAAGATTTCTCTATTTCTGAAAGAAAAGATGATTCAAGCATTTTAGCCAACAAATTAGCTGAGCAGTGCAAAATTGAAAAAGATACAGAAGAAAAGACAACAGACATATCCAAGTCAACTCTGAATCCAAATGCAAAGGAATTTGTTTTCAATCCAAATGCTAAATCTTTCACACCTGTAAGTAACATTTTGTTCATCTATGCTTTCCCAGTTTCACCATAAAATATTGATATTTAGTTTATCAACAACAATTTAAAAATGCAAAATTAATTTAAATAAACCAAAATATTGAATAAAATAAGATTTGAAAAGAGCAGAAACTTTAGGCAGAAGGATAAATTGTCTAGAAGAAAATTGTTTTAACAATCTAATTCTTATATTTTTTAAAAAAATATTCATAGTTATTCAGTTTTATTAACATGGCAGTATATATTTACTTTCAACTAGTATATGAAAATATCAATAACATTGGTGGGGGGGGGGGAATCCCTCTTTTATTGTAAAGAAGGACTAGAAAAATACTTTTCATTTGATATTTTTAAAAAAGATTTTTCCATCAAAAATTAGACATTTTCAATTTTATATTTGTCATAACTTAAACATAAATATACAGAAACTTTCAGTAAAGTTTCTGAATTATAAAGAATATTTTTTTAAAAAATAATAACATATTATTTAACTTTAGTTAGTGTCAACAAAATTGTATATAACAGGGATCAAACGTAAATTTGAACATCATATGAATCAATAATTTTATCATGTTTATTAAATGATATCAGCTTTCTTGATATCTGTATAAAATGGATATGCTTAAAGGAAAAGTAACTGTGTCTAATTTTTAATATATTTACCATCCTATTTTGTGCCTTCAGTCATCCGATGACCCTCCTTCTATCTTTACTGTAGTAAAAAAGGATTCATATAATTATTAGTTGAGAACCAAAGATGAGTTGGGTGGTAGTAACATGTCAAGAATCAGTATTGATTTGTTTGTGTGCATTTGTGATAAAAATCTCTTTTAATTAAATTTTCTGTATCCACAGCCTTAAAAAAACTGGAATACATGGAAGTTATTCTTTTAATGTGTAAATATGTTGAAAACAAACATGACTTAGTTTACAATTCATTTTAATGAATTATTTTTAAATAACATTTAGAAATCCTTTCTCTATCAACTGTGGTGATAGAGAACTTATTAGAATCTGTGGGATGACAGCCCATGTGGGCAAAAGCCTACATTACCCATATCTGCATTCTTATCCGAAAGTCCTGGGACGTAAGGCATCTGACCCAGTTAGGAGGTCAGCTTAAAAAGGAACCCCAGTTTTCAGTTCCCAAGCATTCTTGGTCCCATTTATTGATCCACTGAAGGGATGAATGACTGAGTGGATTTTACTCAGCCCAAAATCTAATTACACCACCTTTATAATTATAATTGTGATTCCATTCTGTTTTTTATTTAAGCAATAGTTTAAAGTTTAAAGCATATTGGTAACATGAAAACTATTTATTATTTTAAGTTAAGTTAATTTAATTATAATCTGAAAACAGTTTACTACTAGGATTATTATATTTTCATCTTGTTCATTCAATTTTTTTTTTAAATGTATGTGTGTCAGAATTTTTATATTTTGTTTAAAATGTTTTCAGTTGTTACATTATTAATTCTTTACAATTTCTGATGGCAAGTAAAAAAATCATTGTTTTTGTATTTAAAAAAGGAAATCTTTTGAAATTATTTTAAAAACAAATTCAGTATTTAATAAATGAATTTGACTAAAGAATTTTTATGTATCATCAAGATGGTTTTTCAAATTCAAACCATATGAATTTATTTACTGTTGCTTTCAAATGTTGTAGTAAATTTTTTTAAATAACATGAAATTTTCCTTTTATTTATGGTGCTAGCTTATTCAATATTATGAAAAGAAGTAATGCATTTTCTTTAAATACTCATTGATAATCAAAACCTGTTGATTTTTGCTTTAAATTTGAAATTCTCTTCCAGCGCTCTATGCCTGCTAGCAGTCCACAAGCTCCTCGTCTTCAAGCTCAGAGCCCTGTTGTCATGGTGCCCCAAGCACAAATGATTCCAGGTCCTCTCTTTACCACCATGGGCCCTCAGTATGTTATGCAACCGTTTGCACCCCTCTCACAACCCCCACGTTTCAGGAAAGGTGGGATTTTTTTTTTTTTTTTTTATAATTTTAAATCATGAAACACTGTATATTCTGATCTACATATATATTTTTTTATTTTAAACCCAACATAGATAAAACAGAATGATTTTCAGCTTTAATAGATTTCTTTTGTTTAGAAAGGGGATATATATATATATATATATATATATATATATATATATATATATATATATATATATATATATATATAATATACAGGGGTTGGATAAAAATATGGGAACACCTTGTGAAATGCTTATTTAAAAGTAATAGTTGATTCTAGATGAGTCTGTAGGTTCCACTGCTGTATTTCCTCATTAATGTCATCTGTACAATGTCCTTAATACGTTGTAAACGTCAGTTGTTGTCAGACTAGTATTCTGTGTAGTTGCTAGTGCATTATGTCTGAGCTAAGTGAATTTGAACGTGGACGAATGGTAGATGCTTCCGTAACCAAGGTAGCCGAAGTGTTTGGTGTCTCAAGAAGCATGGTATCGAAGATTTATATTGCATACAGAAACAGCGGAAAAACATCCTCTGCTAAATCGCAACATGGACAAAAATGTGTGTTGAGTGATCGTGACAGATGGGCATTGAAGATTATTGTGATGAAAAATAAGAAGACGACAGCTGCAAAAATCCCTTCTGAAGTTAATGTCGGTCTTACAAACCCTGTCAATGTTAAAACAATAAGAAGGGAACTCTATAAGCTGGGAATTGCAGGACGAGTTGCAATTCCAAAACCCCTCATGAGTAATTCAAATGCCTGTAACAGGAAAAGATGGTGCCTAATCCCTAAAACCTGGATGATGGAGCAATGGAAGACAGTCATTTGGTAAGATGAATCTTGTTTCACGCTGTTCCCAACTTCTGGCCGAGTTTATGTCTGACGAACGCCGTCACAAGCGTACAATTCAGACTGCTTTCTGCCAAGAATAAAATATGGCGGGGGTTCTGTCATGAGCCATATCATGGTATTCCATGGGCCCCATGATTACCTTGCAAGGTCACATTACTGGTAAAGATTATGTAACCATTTTGGCCGAACAAGTCCATCCTATGGTACAGTATTTGTTCCCCAATGGTAATGCTGTGTACCAAGACAATAGAGCCCCTATTCACACCGCTCGCATCGTCCAAGACTGGTTTTGTGAGCATGAGGAGGATTTGCCACATCACCCCTGGCCACCACAGTCACCAGATATCAATATTATTGAGCCTTTGTGGTCTACTTTAGAGAGAAAGGGGCGTGATCGCTATCCCCCTCCATTATCTCTAACTGAACTTGCCTCTGTTTTGCATGAAGAATGGTATAAGATTCCCTTGAAAACCGTACAGGACCAGTATTTATCGATACCTAACAGAATTCAAGCAGTTTTAAATGCTAATGGTTGTTCTACACAGCATTACGCATGATATTATGTGTTTTTTAGGTGTTCCCATATTTTTGTCCAACCCCTGTATATATATATATATATATATATAATATACACACCCCTTACATATACATATTTCCTGCAAACATTAAGCCAATGATACCATTTGTTATGTAAGTATGAAATTTAAATATTAATAATTAAAATTAGAATAACATTGCCCTATTATAATTTCAAAACAATTAATTGTAAATGTTTTACAATAATTAATTTTCTTTCATTTAGGTATTTTTATTGAATTATGAAGTATGAGTTCTTATTGCTTATAATTTCTTAACACTTTTTTACATCTTATTTTTTAATTTTATAAATATGCATGACATGAAATAATATTAATCACAAGAAATTAGTTTGTTTGAGGCATTATTGGTGTACATTTTCTTGTAATTTTCTGACAAAAATGTAAAAATGGGTAAGTAGTATGGATAGGAGAGGACCCACTGGAAAGAAAAAATAACCCATTTCATTCTTAAGACCCTGCCAATGTACTGCATCTTTCAATTGTAAATCTGAAAAACGGTTCTGAGATTTGATTCATTTGCTAAAAATCAATTTAGGTGGGCATGTGTCTTATAATTTTATTTGATAGTTTTGTGAAAAAAGGAAGCATATTAAATTGTTGAAACTTATCTGAAAAAGTCAGAGAAATTTTTGTAAAATAAATTGAAATTAGAAATTTTTTTAAAAAATTGAAACAGCAAAAGTAATAACTACTGTACTTATTTTTTATCAATATATTTTAATCCAATTAAAATGGTGTTAGTTGTGTTCAGCAATATGAATAAGTTCATTGCACCTTATTGCAGAATTATTCCGAAATCAATTGCAGCTTCTTAAGTTAAAAAAAGTAACTTAGATTATTTGTAATTGCATGCTATATTGTATGGAGTTAGATTAGCATTCAAGTTTAACTTTGCTCAAGGTTATATTGTTTATTCATACATAAACATTAGTCATTATTATATTTTGTTTACTTAAACATTTAGTAAATGTAATAATTAAATAAAATACCTGAAATGTCTTTACAAATTATTCCTTAATAGTATTTTGTTGGGAATCTTTAAGGTTATGCAATTGAGTATAACCCAGTATTCCTAGTGAATCGATCTGTAGCCAAACGCGCTTGATTCTCAATAAGTTGAAATTCTTCTCTTCACAATGTTTGGTGGAAATAGTCCTTTGAGTGTATTAATTTATAAAAATGGGTGAAACAATGATTTGTATCTTGTCTTCAAAATATGTGGAAAATATATTCCTGAAATATTTATTTTTATTACATTTTAGCATCTGGCAATCAGCCTGTACTGACCCAACCAGCTGCTTCGTCTCAACTGAGCATGCAGTATGCTTCGCCTCAGTTGCATCCTTCGGCTCCACCCCAGCAAACAATGGCTTATCCTCAAGTATCTATGTTATATTTTTAGTCTCCTCATTTTTGCAAATTATAATTTAATTTTATTCTTTTAAGGAAATGTTCTTTTAATGCAATATATTATACATAATTCGATTTATGTTTGTAAAAATGGTGCATTTGTAATTGATTTTATATTCTAATGCAATGGAGTTTTAGAAAATATTTTTGCATTCTTGATGATAATATTCTATATATTTAATATTTTCATTTAAAATGTTAAATATATAAAGGAATACTATTATTAATAATTAAATTTTGATAATATTAAATTATTATTATTCAATAATTAAAAATGTGAGATTTTTGAATTAAAAAATGTGAGATTTTGAATGATTTTTGAATTCCATATTATTTATAATTATTAATTATAAAGTAGATTAAAAATTAGAAAAAGATCAGGAAGTACTAAATTCAATTTTTTAGTACATTAATAAAGTGAAGAAACTTAAGAAGTAATTTATTCATAAATTTTTTTCCAAAGGAAAAATTGTGATAAAAATCTAAAATTGTTCTCTCCCCCCCCCCAAATAGAAATAAGAAAGCATTGAATTTTTAGCATTAATATGTAGAATTTTAAAATATGGAAAAATGCATTGTTCTGATATTCTTCATAAATTTTTAAATATTTGTAAAAATTTTGGAGGTCAGAAAGTTTTAATAGACACAACTTGAATGCAAATAAAGGTTTTTAATTGTATGTTATAAATTATAAAGAACAGCATTGAGTTTCTACTTTATTGTCATTTATATATATAAAAAGAATGTAATGTTACTACAAGCATAATAATTTTTCCGGTATGATGTGCCATCAATTGAATATCGTGGCTGTGTTTCTTCTCTGGATTTGTCTTTTACTACTTTTTTAACAAAAAGAAATTCTTATGAGTAGGAAGTTAGCGTCAAAGCAAGCTGCATAAAAAAGAGAGCTAACAAAACTGTCAAATTGCAGTGATATATTCAAATTTAAATAAGATTTCAGATTTTAAAATTTCTTCCTATTTCAAATCTTGTTCACAAAAGGAAACTGCTTGTTGTATCAATATAACAGATGCTCAGAAGCAAATTGTGAAATGCTGATTGAGTCATACCAATGTAAGACATGTAAAAAAAGAAGGAAAAAAATAGAAATTTGCTCAAAATATGCTCAATGGTCCATGATCATTAAAGATAAGTTTGTTAAAATGCTAGTAAGGTTAATTTCTAATTATAAATTACAAACCATCTTTTCATATTTGTTGACCTACATACTTTTTAAAGTGCCTTTTTGAAAATCACATGCTATTGATTTCATATTTTTATAAATATTTTGAAGTGATTTGGGCTGTAATTTTTTGATAATTTTTTTTCCTATACTATCTTATTCAAACTTTTTGCCTTAGATAGATAGTATAACCTTTCGATTGTGCATTTTGTTGCGTTGCATTTCTGGATTTTTACTTTTGTGCCTTTTGATCAATCACATCTCTGATATTTAGATTTGTAATATTTCATCAAATTACTTGAAATATAATTACTTTTTTATAAAATTTTGTCAAAATTGTTCATACATAATGTAATAAACAACGACTTTTTGAATTAGTATAATTTTACAGTAATTGCCATTTTGTTAATCCAAAATTTTCTTATCGTATAATTCTTATTTATGCTAATCTATCAACTGTTTAATACTAAGATTTAATATTCTTGAATTTAAGATTTTAATATTTATTTTTATAGATTTTAATATTTTAATATTTATTTTTATAGATTTTAATATTTTAATATTTATTTTTATAGATTTTAATATTTTAATATTTATTTTTATAGATTTTAATATT
>JAOUZG010022257.1:461719-546246 GCA_026289955.1 Argiope argentata
TTATAGATTTTAATATTTTAATATTTATTTTTATAGATTTTAATATTCTTGAATTTTCTCCTTTATGTCAAATGAATTACAATTATGTTTGTATATTATTACATAAACCTTAAATACATTTGATGAATATACTTTTATGCAGTAATGGACTTTTATGCAGTAATGGAACATTGTTTAAAAATTTTTTTAGATGAACTTTGTAATGGGTCCTCGTGTTGTATCTCCTCAGCCAGTGGGTGTGGTTCCCACATCTCATGCTGCTTCCTACTGTGACGCCTCCCACCTGCCTACACACCTCATTAGTAAGATCTTAATCTTGAAATTCTTAAAAAATTTTATGAGTTCAGTTTTTCTACATTATAAAATACAATGGTTTTTTAGACTGCTGCTTTTTTTTTTTAAAGCTATGAGAATGTGGTAATGCACCATCTTCAGAGGAGAGGTGTAAAATAATGTTTAAGTAGTCACATGTAAATTGATGATGAGTAAACTATTTCCCATTTAGAAATTTTATCCTTCATGCTATAGATTGTAAATTCAATCTACATAAGAAATTCATAATTTTTAGAAATGTAATCACAGCTTTTAATTTCATTATTTTAATATTAAAATTTTTTTGTTATAATATTTTTTAAAATTGTTGAACAAACCAACTGAAATATTAATTTTGCGCAAGATGAAAAATTCGTTTTTTTTTTTACTATTGCATAAGTTTATATTAATTATCATAAAAACTTGATTATACTTCAGTATTTGATCAAAAATTATAATTATGTAGAATAAATAAAAAAGTAAAATTTAAATTTTTTTTAATGCCGAAACTTAATTTATGTAAAATATTATAATACACAAAATCTTTCTATAATCTGCAATCTAATGTTTAATAGAATTCTTTTAAAATAAATAGAAAATGTTATCTGAAATATTAAAAAAAAATATGTAAATGTATAAGTATCAAATAGTTCAAATTCTTGCCATTGCTTAGTAAGGGAGTGTCTATAAATTTCTTCACTCCAGAAGATTTTTTAGTTATTCAATTATTTATTTACAAAAAACTGATGGAAAAATTTCATGAAATGAAATTGGTATTGTTAAAAAGACCCATTTAAATTTTAAGATTCCATAAAAACATTGTTAAATTAAATGCTCTAAATTTGCTGGAATGACAGAGCAAAATTTCAGTTTGTTTCCGATTGAATTTTTAATTAACTTTTACATATTGTAAGTATTTTTTTTAATGTTATGTTGTAATTAAAAGTTGGATAGATGGAAATGGGAAATATACTTAGTTGTTTTGATGTTTTATATTAAAAGCGACCCTCAATTATATCCTTCTTTATTCTAATTTTTTTTAATTACTTCAATTGTCTGTGTTTCCCAAAAGCAAAATAACAACTGATATTATAATGTTATCTTCTTTATTGTATTTTATGGTACATTTATTCTAAATTTTGCTAGAAAATTTTTGCTGTGGATTATATTTAGTTATTTTTGTTTATTTAATATTTGTAATGTTTTTTTTTTTTTTTTTTAAGAAAAGAATATAAATAGATAAATCAGTTTCAGTTGCATCCGTTTCAGTTACATAGTGCTGTGGAATTTTTGATCTTAGATGCATTTATCTAAATGTCAAATAAATATACAAAACATTATTTGGCAATTAATATTACATGCAAATATTCTCCTAAAGGGAAAAGTAGAAGGGGAAAACCCTTCTGTGAAAGAAAGAAATATATATATATATGTTAATATTGAATTTAGTTAAATTATTAAATGTATAATAAATTTTATATATAATTTCATTAACTGTACATAAAAACCTTTGTAACTGCCTCTAGCAAAATGTTATGCCATGTATATATAAACATGATTTTTTAAAAAAATTAAGTTTTTTTTCTTTTTTTGTCCCAATTAAGCTCAGTGCAAACCAAAAAAAAAAAAAAAAAAAGCAGAAAGCAAGAAAGAGAGAGTTTGAGAAAATATTTTGAATTTTTATATATTTTTTGAAAAGCATTTGTCAATATAGCATTATGCTATGTGGAAGAAAATAATAGCATTTCAGAGATAAAGTCAGTACATTTGTTTTTCAAGTGATTAAAAAAGTTTTTTTAAAACCCTAGACTAGTCAAAAATTATTGCATACACATTCTTACAACATAACTTTGTTTGTAATATGTTGTCTGCCATATAACTTGCAGATTGGACTGTTTTAAAATGCAATACATTGTTTGTAAAGGGTTTTTGCCTGGTTCAAGCTCTAAGTCATAAAATAACAGGACCTATTGACTGGAAAACAGGGGAACTTTGAATGATCAGGAAATTCCAAAAGATCAGGAAAAATCAGGGAAATTTATTTTAAAATTGAGTTTTTTAATATAATTATTTTAATCAAAAGTTAGCTGGCTGTCCACCCCCCTACCCACCCATAAGTAGAATGAAAAATCATTGGCAACCAATGGCAATTGGTCATTTACTGGAATCAGAAATTGAGGCATGTTATTTCTGTGGGCATATTTGGTGTGGGATGTTTACTTTTAATTTTTCGAGGGGCCAGAATTTTCTTTTGTGTTGAATCATCAGCGTCTTCAATTCTGATGTACACGCACCTATTCATGATGAATTTTGCTAATTCATTTGAAATTATTTTGTACCTTGTTACTTATCTTATTCTATTCTAAGTTATACACTTAATCTTATTTAAAAAATTAATTCTTTTACCACAATTTCTGTCATGATGACACTTAATCTTATTTAAAAAATTATTTCTTTTACCACAATTTCTTTCATGATGACATTACTAATATAATCCCACAGTATTTTAATTTGTTGATTCTTTTTTTTTTTTAATTTTATCACAATTGAGGTTTTGAATAGCATTACTGTACCTAGTCAAAATAATTTTAGAGCAATAAAGTTGGTGCAGATTTACGGTAGAGATGAAAGGAAAGAAAATCAATCATCATAATTCATTTATTTCTTTGCTAATAATTTCTCAGAAACTTTTTTAAATTCTTGGTACCAAATTGCAAAACATTTTATAACAACCTGCAAAACAAAAAATAATTTTGCTTGTTGTATTTTATTGAAAATGCAATACAGATAAAGCACATCAATCTGTGATTTTGAGCTTAAATGATCTATTTCAATTTTTAAATATTGCTTTTTTTTAAAGTTGAAAATGTTAAAGAAAAAGAATTGTAATCGATAAACACATTTTATTTTGGGTTTTGATGAAGCTTAATCCCTGAACAGGGAATTCTGTTACTCTGCAAAACATATTTCAGGAATGACATTGAACTATGAATATGTAATTTTAAACATGCTGTAAGCTTGACGGATGCTTTGTTGCAGATGACCTTTGCACAAAATTTGTCAGTCTATTTCAAATTTTGTACAAAATTCATTCCCAAGAAATCTCTGTGTCTGATAGTAGGTGAGCATGATAAGTATGCTTTTGACAGGGAAAATTTCAAAATTCCCTGTCAAAAGCTAGAAATGCTGGGAATTTTGATGTTTTCCTTAAAAATTAGGAAAATGCTGAGAGTGTTGAATTTAGTTTTTTCCCCCCTCATCTAATTTAATTTTCATTCACCAATCTCTTTAAACATTGCAAAAATAAAAAAAATTGTCACTGCAGAGTGAAATAAAAAAAGAAAAAAAAAATCATTTGCTTGTTAAATCCAAGAAAATTTATCCTTTTCCTATTCACTCTCTTTTTTTTTCTGCATGGTCCATGGCCCAATGTCTTGGGGGGAGAGGGGGAGGAATATCTACATTTGAATAGTGACTATGATTTATGTGAATACTAGTTGAAGCTATTAAAACTGGAAATATTTTTCCAATTGAATTAATTTTTTTGAAAAAACTAAAAAAAATGATTCAAAGAATAGTTTGATTCATTTTATGAAGAAATTACTATAGATGATTTCTAATTTTTTGAGTGCAAAAAATTTTATAATTTTTGGAAAATTGTAAAAATAATATTTGTTTTAACATAAGGCAATATGGCCGCAGAAAATTGATTTATTATCAGCTAGGATTCGCTTGTTAAAAACTTGAAAGTGATTCTATAATGGTATAAAAATTATGCATTATATTTTTATGGATGCATTCTAAATATTTGAGAATAACAGTAGTCTCAAAACCAGTATATGGAAGGTAGTGTAAGGTTTTAGAAAGGGGGAAAAAAATCATGAAAACCGTTCAACCAAGGCAACAAAGCTTTGCTTATTAAATTATTGCAAATAAACAAAATGAAACTGATGACTAAAAAATCTGTAGAAATTATATAAATTGATTCTTAGTAATATTTTTTGATTAGCAATTATTAAATTGTGTATATCATGATTTTATAATAACTAGCACATGGGTGCTGTTTGCATGTAAAATAAGTACATTAAAAACAGGGAATATTTTTGTAGATTTGAGTAGCAACCCTAATAAATTAAGTTTACCACTTAACTACATATTCAGAATAGTTTGGAGTAGGTGGCTAAGTCATTTTTAGTACTTTCACTTAAAATGCATTTATGGTATCTTAAGTTGTAATCTTTTTGTTTTTTTCCCCTCTGGCTATTTTTTTTAGTGTGATGTTTCTTTTTTCAGACAAATATTGTATTGCTGTGTCTGCCCACCCTGGAACAAATGCTGCCAACCATTCTATGCCGCAGCCACCAGTAACACCTCACCCTCCGCAATCACAGACACCTGTGCTACACCCGTCTCAGTCTCCTCAACCTCCAACTCTGTATCCACCTATGGCTCAACACCACACTATGCATCATTTCCCCACTCAACAAGTGGTATTAATGCAACAGCAGCAGCAACAACCCCAACTTCAGCAGGGACATCATCACCCACTCCATCTAATGCATGGGCAAAACCCAGGAGGCCCCCTTGCCACCCCTGCCCATATGATGCCCCAAATGACCATCATACCAACGAGTAATCCAGCAACCATCTCCACGCCGCCCTTTGTGCAGCATCCTCAAGGTAGGTAGCAATGCCATCTGTAAGAAAGGAAGATGTGTGATGGTCATTGCAATACATGAATGATGATGGAGTTAACAGGACTTGTGTGATAATGAAGGTAGCAGTACGTGTGATGGTGATAGTAACAGGACATGTTTGGTAATGATTAATGGATATGCTTGATGATAATAAGGATATATGTTTGATTGAAAAATTTGCCTACTGTTACAGAAAATGTGTGGTGGCAATGGAAGAGTATTTCTGGAGATGATCACAGTTGATGTGTGATAAGTGTAAGAACATGAATGAGATGAATACAAGATGTATGACTGTTGTATTGGATGGTCTTGGATATGATCCTTTTAACAAGATAAACTTTTATGGAAACTTCTTTAAAAAATCTCTTGTTAAAATGTGGAACTTTTTAAGTGGGTACAATATGAACGAAAAATATTTGATGTGGATTAATACTGAAGCATTTCTGTATTATCTTTGGCATTTTTTGTGGTATTCTATCCAATTTATGTTAAAACTAAATGCAAAATGGGTATTTGTGATTTAGTTATGATATAAATTGTTTTTAGAACCAAAATTGAATAAATTTCTTTTATTTCCACACTCAGAAATTAAACATATAAAATTTATTTAAAGTATCACTGTGTTAAAATTTTATTAATATTGACATATACTTTACAAAAAGAAAAAAATAAGATTTTAAGAACAGAAATAAATTATTTTAGAAGACACTTTTGTTTATGTTGGTTTTTATCACTGAAAATATTTTTCTTTTTTACTGAAGAAAATGTTATCTTTCTTTATTTTTAAATTGTGAGAATTTTCATATTCACACTTTGCAAAGGAGAATTTACATTTTTTTATGTGTGAATCAATCAATGTATATAAAAATTTGTTTTTTAAATTCAAAATTATTTATTGTTGCTAATTTATTAAAACATTTTAAAGATTCTGTATTTTACATATATTTGAAAGAACAGTTTAATTTTTATCTATGAAGTGTAGATATTGAAACAAATTATCATAAGTATTTTTTTCTTTCTTTAATCTTAGGATCATGCTAAGAAACATTTAGAAATTAACTTTATATATTATATTTTTATTTTATAAAAATTCTAAATTAATGGGATTTTTATTTCTTCATCACAATGGAAGATACTGTAATGTGAACATGATATCTTTAATTATTATCATCACATAGCTAACATTAGACCTTAAAATATATTTTCATTTCATCATTCTTGGAGAATTAATTTTAGTGTAACGGATGCAATTCAAGTCATTTTTAGTAAAATATCAGCTGTATTTAATATATTATTATTGGTTCTCCATTCTGCAGATCATATAATGAGATTTAGAAGTAAAATTCTATGGAATGTAAGGAAATTAATGTAAGGGATTTCAGTTAATAAATATAACTTACCAATACATTTTAATTATAATTTTCCCCTCAAATTCAGCTTATAAGATATGTTTTAAATTATTAATTTAAGAAGATTATTGCTTTATATCAAACTATGTAATTGAAAAAATGAAACTTAGTAATTTTGAAATTGGTTGGTCTCCAAAATCTGTAACGTTTTATTTTTCTGAAATCTTTCTTCTGTAGTTTTTCTGAAAATTTTTTTGATTGATATAACTGGAGTTGCAACATTTTTTAAAAAAATTAATTTTGATTAAATAAAAATTGCTAACTGCTACATTGATAACATGATGTAATTTTGTTATTAGCATCAAAACTGAAACTGTTGAATTATAATGTTAAAACTTTTTTCTAAACATTATTAAAAAACACTTAGCAATTGTCCTTATTTTACACCTTTTGTGTATTCACTGTGTTGGATTGGATTTTGTTCAATTTTTCTTGATGTACAAGATATCCTTAGACATTGTTTGCTGTAGTAACAATAACATCAATAATCTGATTTTTTTAAAAATTTGATTTTGATAGTTTGGAAAATTTTTCAGGAAATAATGTAGATAAGATCGATTTTCTCAATTTATTTTTTGAATATATATTATGAAATTTTGCTGTTCTTCCAAAAGGACTAATCTATTTTGAATCCAGATTGGCTGTGATATCTAGATATTTCCACTCCCTTCATTCTAGATGATGAAATTCGATGTCTAACATTATTAATCTTGTTTTCATGGATCAGTAATTTTTACATTTTTTGATTTATTGATGTACAGTAGAACCATCAGTGTCTAGTAAATTTTATGATCCTCTTTGGGGATGAAAAATTTTCTTTTTCAAAGATCTTGAATGGTGCAAATGTATTATTAATTTTCTCATATATTGAATTTTTTATTGTGATTTTCTTGTGTTGAAATATCAAACAATATGTTCTAGAGTCTTTCTTGGTCCCATTTCCTGTAGTCATATATTATAAAGTCCCATTAATCAGCATATTTTCTATAGAGTCTATCATGGTCCTAAGAACCTGCACTAGTTCTTGTGCTACTTAAGGTTTTTGAATAACATAGCTTTGACTATGAAGTTGTATCATGAGTTCAAGATCAGTGAAGGTCTGTTATCTCATTGGCCTTTGGCATGCTGAATTGTTATTCAAAATTAAAATTTTCTATATTTTGGCTAAGTATTGTCCTTTATATATTCATTTTGTATTTTGTTAGTTCTGTATTGTCTGATACAGTCTTAATGCAGTTTAAAAAGAAAAATTTAATGCATTATAAATTATGAGATGAAGTAAAAATAATAGTGTTTATAAATTGATTTGCCAAAAATGGCAGGGGTATTCATGCAATCTATGACCTAAAATTCTATTATAATTTTTGATGATAATGGCAGAATTATCAATATGGAAATGAAACCATTATATATTTAAAAATCAGCATTTATTTCAATGTATTTTAACAAAACTATTTTAATGCAATTTATGAGCATAAGACACATATACAATCGGTTCAAGCATTAGAGCGTGTGTCCAATGCTCATGCATTTCATTAGTTGTATTGATTACTAAGAACTATGATCTTTGAATAACCTTGTAATTAATCTTAAATTTAATTGACTGAACATTGTTATAAGTATTATAATCAATTAGATCAAGATATTAAATAATACATATTTATAAATTTTAAGAAAAGTATGAGAAACAAATAATAGTATTTGATCAAGCCATTATATACTGTTTTATATAAAAAACAATTATATATTTTTATGAATATTATTAAAAACAAGTAGTTTTAGATTGAAGCATACACAAGCGTAATAAGCTATCACAACACATTCCATTGAGTTGTACATATTCTAGCCATTATTCTGTTCAAATATTTCTTTAAACTTGTAGGAAAAAAGTAATATAGAAAATTAATGAATTGAAGTCCTGAAAATGCTTTCATGACTGGTTTATCAAGCTATACTAAAACTTCAGAACTTTGCATCCATTTTCTCAATTTTTTTTAAAGATTTTTTAATGAATATATGCTATTTCCCATGCAATAACTTTGCAGTTTTATTTTAACCTAGGAGTAGCTGAAGAGGGCGCTAAATTATTACATATAATCAATTCATATGTTGTAGATGTTTGCATTTTACTTTCTCACATGTAAAGGAGGCATACTCTAATTCTGAAACATTTTAATGATTTTTTTTCAATTTAGGTTTTTCTAGATTCAACAGGGAGGGAGGGAATGGGAACTGTGTTTGTGAAAAGATAACTAAAAAACTTTAAATAGATAAAATTTTATATGTATTCTATGCTAGAATTATAGATTTGTATCAAATTTTGGACAAAATTAGTTAGTTTTGGTTCTTTTTCAAGAATTTGAAGATTATGATTTCAAAACATCGAAAAAGTTGTAAGAAGTTTGACTAATAGCATTATCACAAGAAATTATACTTGTTTTAAGTTTTCGACAAGACTCTTTACTATTGACTCTATTGGTCTGTTTAATTTTTTGTGTGACACTATAACTTGTGAAGCAGTACAGCTTATAAATCATATTTGGTCTACAATGCTACCACCAAAGTCAGATCTGATTTTGTATCTAATTACTCAACAAGAAAATGTTCTAAGTATTTTCACATTTTTCTTCAATATACTACAAAGCACAAATATTCTCCTTTGTGTAAGCAAATGTGAAAGCCGAGAACAGAATAATCTCATTAGTGATTAACTTCCTAAATGGTCACTTAAATTCATTGAAAGCCTTTTCTTATGTGTAAAACCTTAACATATAATCCACAGAAATTGCACTTATGTTGAATTTTAACTGCCAAATGTAAATAAACCATCATATGAATTTCCGACTTGTTCATTAAATGTTTTTACATTAAATCCAACATTTTGTTTAACTAATTAATGGAATTGTAAAATATTATTAGAAATGCTTTAGAAGTGGTTCAACATGTCACTAAAAATACTTTCAGTCAAAGGAAAAGATAATGGAAAACAAGATAGATGATTCAAACCAAGTTTAGTTGAACACTAAAATAGGTTGAACAGGTTAGATAAATAATCATTATATCTTGTTCATGGAAATGTATGTCTATATCTTCCAAAAAAAATTTATTATTAATTTTAATATTATGTGAGAATGTGATGTTGTTTTCGTTAGGGTTTTTTGAATAATTAAAGACCACAAATAATTGAAGTTCGAAACCATGTAGGCAATCGATAAACTTGAAATGACAGTATTCAACATCTTTTAATTGCATACTTTTTTAAAACCAGTATTGCATTATTATGTTATCTTGTTTAAAAGCAGTTGCATTTTTTTCAAACAGGTTTAAACTATTTAATGACTTAAATTAAGACAAATAATAACAAAAATAATGTTCTCACATGATAACTTGACGTTTGCGATCGCAGATTTAATTCCCCCCCTTGTTTTCATTTAATTAGACACATTATCTGTAATAATGCTTATGAATTCTGTATTAGAATTCTTCCATCGAAACTTTCTATTACACATTTTTAACTATCATTAACTCCATAGTAAGATTTTTACTTCATAATATCTTTTATTTCGTAATATTTATACTTTTTGATTTGCAGTCCATTAATTCACTTTTTTTTCCAGTTTTATCAAATATCTAGACGAAATCTTTGATTGTACTCCATACTAATAATTTGACAGCCTAAAACGTCAGTCTGGAAATGAAGTAGTGGCTAAAGGTGACTACGCTTTATTCAAGACTTTTTCCTTATAGTCTAAATATCAAGTTGTGTGTGGGGGGGAGGGGGGAAGCATGACAGCAATTTTGTTAGGTTGACTATATCCAAAATAGATTTGTATATTATGAAATTATTAAGGGGTTAATTTTATGATTTAGATAAAAAGCTATTAATCAGGGAAGAAAACTTAAAAGTAAAAGGGAGTATGTATTATAAAGACCTATAAAAGGAACGATAAAACATTGATAAAGTAAATTTTAAAAATAGCAAATATTTAAATTTGTGCGATATTTTATAATTACCCATAAATAAGTGTCAATTAAAAATAAATAACTGATACAAATTTTAAATTGGTATATGTATTATTATTTAACAATTCAACTGTGTCGGAAAAAACAGTGTCTTCGAAAAATGCTTTTTAAGTACTTCTATTAATCAGAATTCGAGGATAGCGAAAATATATATTTTATTCTAAATATATTTCTCCAAGCTATTGATTATCATAAAGATCGATTGAAAAATAGTATGGAAATTAAGTTATTTGAAGTTTATATTTTACACAGTGTGATCTCCGAAAATACATTAAAGGCAGTATTCACGGTCTTAACGATCATTGGAAAATGAATTATAAACAAAATGCTAATTTCAAAAAACAGTATTCACGGTTCATTGAAAATTAGACTATAATATTATCAAAATTCGTAAAGCAACATTTCAAAAATAGTTAGTTCGTCCTTTCTGCGAATTTATGTATGGGAGATTCGGCTAATACAACTAATTGATCGTTCCATCCATGATCACTACAAACGCAATGTCTTTTGTTAAAGTATGAATTTATTTCGAATTGAAGAGAAAGAAATATTGTGTTGTTTCTTAAGGCACTTGTCATAGACAAGCCCGGTGACTATGACAGAGATTTTAAACCGAGAAAGAGTCTTGATATTAATTATAGTTTCTTTGCCGCCATTTCATTAAAAACAATTACTTTAGGAGGGATCTAATTTATAGCTAAAACTTTCAGATTCAATACTATGTGATTGTCGACGCTTTGAATCGTTTAGAATATATTGGATTAGAAATAGGGGGTGGAGATAAAGATAAACAAAAATGTAAATTTCATGTTTGCATATTAATCGCATGAAAGTGAATCCCGCGAGTAATTGTTTAAATTGCTAGACTAAAAACCTAAATCCAGGTGTCATCCTCATCATCTGACCATTCAAAATCACGTCCTTCCCAAATAGCCCAAGTGTTGCTTTAAAAGAGAATGTTAATATGACTTAACTAAACTCAGAACACAAATCAGCGCAGAAAAGTTTCTGATCAATTTATGTTTATAAGACAGGATCCACGTATCCTATTATGACTTAGTAAACAGTAGATTCCTTCTTTTTTAAAAATAGAATTGAGATTTTGGAGAGAAAAAAATATATTGAAGGGTTAATAAGCAGGAGTTTCAAACATATCTGGGAAATATTTAAGGAATTTAGGAATTTCATTGCGAAGTTTTGGGTTATTTAAAATACAAAGCAAAGCAAATATAATAGAAATGTAGATTTGTTTCCGATGGTGTTATTTAGCATCCATATTAGCTAGAAAAATGGCACGATGGATAAGATAGCCTTTGCAATTGATGGAAAAAATCTCGCATACACAGGCAAACTAATTATATATTTATGATGCAATTAGTAAATGCTATAGTTCATTATAAAAATATAATTGGAATTAAAAAGTTAAGTCACGGAAATTTAAATCGGCATTTGTTTAAGTAAGTCCAGATATTGTTAAATAAAGGAATAAATAGGGTTTTACAATATCCTGTAGTTTTACATTAAACCTGCATTAGACTATCACCTTGGAGGATCTGGAAGAACAATCGAAACTCGTCTTCATAAAATTCTAACTGACGAATGGCGATCAAGATGGGAAAATAATGATAAAGGACGCTTTACTTTTAATAATTTTTTCAGGTTAAAAGAAATAGATGTATTGACAATAAATTTCTAGCCCAGTTAACTACAAATCATGGACTTTGCCCGCATTATCTTAAAAGATTCCGTTTAAAAAATTGTAGCTGTAGATGTGGCAATGATCTTCATGACATTCCACACTATATTTTCCATTGCCCTATTCTTCAACATTTGAGAAAATTTATTAAACCTCAGCTGAAGATTTCCCAAATTCTGTCAAACAATAAATGGAATTTAGAAGCTCAAAATATATTGGATTTTCTATATCATAATGAATAGTTTCCAAACTGAATAGTAATTTGTCCTGGTTTGTTAGGAACTGCTAAAAGTGAACAGTATAGTGAATATAAGAAGGGGGGGGGGAGAAAAGGCAAAAAGAACTCTATCGCCTTTGTTCCTAATGTTGGACTCTATCTTAGACTGAGCCACTGTATATATATGTTTTCTGTTATTTTTTCCATTTATTTACTTACTTTTTTCTTTTGTTTATTTGTTTATTTTGTTCTTTTTTTATTTTTTTTATATTTTTCTCTTTGTTTTTTTTTTTTAATTTGATTTTTTTGTTTTCAAAATTTAATTTCCTGTATTAAGTAAATTTTTTTTATTTACTACTTATGCTCCAATGATACTGTAGGTGTAGAATATTATGCAGACTCTTCTTTTTGTCTCCACTTTTTTTCTTTTTTGTCTGCTCCCTTTCTCTCTCATTCGCCTTTTTTCTCTGGCTGTTTTAGTTTCTAATACTTAAGCGTATAAAAATTTTTTTGAATGGCTAGTCCTTTCACAGCTATTTAAATTCTATAAATTTATTTTTTATCTTAATTATGAGTTTTTTTTTACTGGTGTAACGTCACATTCGGCACACACCTAATCATCATCAGAATGGATAGGTGCATCGCTGCTGCCGAGTTTTACCCTAGCGGTGTAAATGTCATTCTCTTTAGCTGAAATATAGTTGTAGTTTAAGATTTATGTATTAGTAATGTTATGAAGAAACGCATTGCTCTCCGGAAAGTAATGAGATGCATTGTTATACATGTATGACTATAAAGAGTCCTTTTAGTGCTTTCAAAACCAGTTGAGTATGTGAGGAATAATTGTAGGTTTGTTATAGTGCTTAAAAGTTGATGCTGAATTTTTTTGCTAGTACACAGCTTTTATAATAATCATTAACCGACAAAAAGTGAAAAACATGTGTCCTGCCCAATGGTTGTAAGATAGGGAATGGGAGTGATGAGGTTTAAAACGGAAAATGTCTTTGAATTAGTATTGACAGTCTCATCCTGTGACCAAAATATTAATGAGGCAGTGAAATTGAGTATAGAGAAACAATACTGAACAATAAAAATTAGTTTATATCCACTAAAATATCACTATTCATGCATCAATTATCTAGCTGAAGGAAAAGGACATGGCATAAGACAACGTGCAGTTAGATGAAATGCACAATTAAATTTCAGTGTGGTTTTGAAGTCACATGAATGGGTGATACTGATTAAGTTTATAAATTCAAAACAAAGTTCATGCGAAACAGAATTCATATCAGTCTGCTTTTCAATATTAAGTATTTAACATTAGCTATTAAATATGAAAATATGTAAATTTGAGAACCTATATTAACTGCTAAACAACTTTTAAAGAAAGATGCAAGAGATGGGTTAAGCTACATACTATAATAAAATGTATCTAAAAAAATGCGGCCGAATATTGAATTAATTAATAAAAATAATTCATTTTGATTCTATTTTAAGCATTAAGGAATTAAAGAATTCCATCGGAGGAATATGGGTTCGAGACTCAATTCTTTAAAAAATCTATTGCAAAAGTGTGTTTGGCATACATCAGATCTGGCATTGTGGATTGAATTGTCTTCTTGCTGTCATCGTGTGGAATTGTGAAGCAGAATGTGTTCCTAGGGCCCGACTTAACCTGTATAGAGTCCAGAGCAAAAACTTCTTTGGATACCCCCCCTTCTGCTTCACTATTTCAGTAATGAAGAACCGTACTTCATTACTGAAGAAAAAAACGTTAAATAAACTTTATATTCAATTTGGGCACCTTTTCTAATGTAGGACTCGGGGCAACTGCCCCGTATACCATCGTATACCCCAGCTTCCGTGCGTTCCATTCGTCATTTGATTACGATTCAAAATGATGAGTATTGTCTAAAAATAACTATTGGGTTGTTTTGAAACAGGCCATTAATCAGCTTAAAATACTCAATATGATCTGAGAGCAAGTTATTTGTTAATATTCTCATTAAATAGGCTTTGTTTTAAAAAAAGAAATGAATGAAATGAATGTTTATAGTCTCCCAACCCCATTAAATCAGTTTGTCAAAAATAGTTTTACACATCCCATTTTATGACTCATTCTGCATATTTCATTTTTTTTTCTTTCTAAATTCAAAATCAAGGAAATTATGCTGAAGAATTTAAAACAAACGTAAGCAGATTTTGTATAAATAATATTAAATCGCAAGCATAATGGAGAAAGCAATCAATAAATTATTTATTAAAAACCATATAAATATATTACATCACATTTCTTTTTCTTGTTTGTTGATACTCTGTTTAACGAATTTTTGTCATACGTGCTATTTTATAAAACTGAAATCACGGAGGGGGGGTAATAGTTATGC
Source organism: Argiope argentata (assembly GCA_026289955.1). Taxonomy (NCBI): domain Eukaryota; kingdom Metazoa; phylum Arthropoda; class Arachnida; order Araneae; family Araneidae; genus Argiope; species Argiope argentata. Next base: position 476,461 of record JAOUZG010022257.1, read on the forward strand.
ACTGATAAAGACATAGAATGTTAACTCTTGGACGTGTAACCTAGAAAATATGATTTATGGAGTAAAAAAAGTTTATTAAACCTTAATTCCAATCAGGTCTTCTTGCCATTTGTAACCTCTATTCTGTCAGGGGGGGGGGAAAAGTTTTTGGCGATCATAATACTGAAAACATTTAGGAAAATGAAGCATTTATTTCTAATGGTTAAAAAGAAATTACTTTTAAAAAGTCATCTTTATCATCCAATTTTAATGAAACATACAGTAACTACAATTTATTTCCTTTTTTTTAAAAGAAATGTTTATGAATTTGAAAGATTTTGTTACTACTTCGAAGTGTCACCCCACAGTTGAATCCATTAGCTGCCGCTTTTCCCATTAGCAGTTTTGGAATTTTAATTCAAAGATTCAGCGAAAAAAATATATTTGGTACGACTGACAGTTTAGTTTCATTCTGCCACTCAATAATACTGGGAGCGGCTGAACGTGTGTATTTTGTGCTTCGTTTCTTCAACGAACGAGCTTCAGCAAACAAATTTAAAATTCGTCTGTAAGTTGAAAGATTATGATTTTGATTGAAGCGTTATATCTTTGGTTTACTTTTTATATTGCAATGAAATATCGTACACAGATATGTAATTTAGAGGTTGTAGTAATGATCTTTTATTTATTTATTGTTTTGTTTTTATCTTGTGAGAACAGGATGCTGTTTCGGTAAGGAGGATTTGATGCCTCCGAAATTTACGGGCAAAAAATATTTTTACCAGTATTGCATAATTATTACGTATGCTTCTTTGACACCAGATGCGTTTTTAAAAGGCTGACGAAGAACTATGACATTATATCTGTAATTTTATTTCAAAATCGATCGAGCTTCAAAACTTTTTTTCACAGCTAGAAAAATCGAAAATGAAAGACAAAAAAAAAAATTGTGAATATATATATATATATATATATATATAGAAAGAGGGAGAGACCGATATAGAAGTCTCGTGATTGTTTCAAACCGGTTTAAATTAATTAATGACTTAAATTAATTAAGATAAATAATGACTGAAAAGTGATGATGTTCTCACGTGATAACTTGATATTTAAGATCGCGGATTTCATTTTCTTTTTTTATCGAAATTATCTTATTGATACTGATTTTTTTAAAAAAAAGTTCAAGTAGTTTTGAGTTATTACATCGGTTAATTTTGATTTTTTTATTTCAAATTTAATCCCATTTTTTGTTTCAAAAGGGATAATGGATGTAATGATAAAAATTGGAGCGCTTCCGAACAAATTTGGAGCGCCTGGAACATTTTTCATTAACGTTATTTATCGCCAATATTATATTATCTTAACCTCCTTAACTCATTAATTATTAATATAATGCTTTAAAATTTTGTGTGTAATCTCCTATAGTGTTTCTCTTAATGCCTGTAAAATTTCAAATTGCCAAGGAGAAAATTCCAAAAATTCATTTTTAAGGTTCCTGGTCACCTTGATGATACCTTTTTTGGCAAAATTATCAAATATTATCTTAATAAAACGCAATTTGAATGAAATTATACTATTATATAGCTTTCTGTGCATATATATAACTTATCCGGCAAAAAAAGAAAAGAAAAGACATTTAATGGGTTAATTATCGATTTAAATTATTTAAAAAAATATTTCGGACAATTGTTGGAATGCTCAAGTTAATCTTATCGTAATGAGTTGAGCCACTGCTTCTCTTGGATTTAGAGTGGTAGAGTTGTAACATGGAAACTTAAAATAAGGTTTCTTGGGAAGTAGAGCTCGGCTTGTCTTATCCCCGTGATCCTTGGATTTTGAAGATAAAATTCGAGTTGTTGCACTTTGGAATGTTCTTGAAACTATAGGCAAACTGCTATTTCTAGCCACCCCGAAATATTCTCGAAAGTTAAGATAAGCATAGGAAATGGGCGGGAGAACGATAGATGCTGTGGGGGTATGCGGAAACGGGGAAATCTATTTCCTGCTATCAAACTGAACTATCACAAATCTTAACACATTTTCTTTGGAGATGGTATTTTCTTCAAAATCGAGGTACTGCTATCTTCTTGTCGAAGCTCTTGTTTCTGAGAGATGGGCAAGCTCTATTGTCTGGATTTGGGGGCTGTTTTAAATGGTGTATTTTTAAAAGTTTCGTAAGGCAGACTTTTTGAGAAGTTAGTATCAGCAAGTGTAGTATCATTTAAAATATTGTATCAGTCAGAAAAGTTTTGGGACGAAATAACCACACTTGGCCCTGGGAAAGTTTTCAAGTGACAAATATATTTTTAGAATTATTATTATTAATAATAATAATAAAAAAAAACACCCAAAGTAATACGTGTCCATTTTACACTTGAACAACTACATAGATTTAATAAAGGTTGCCACTTAGAAGGCAATATAATTTTACTATATTTAAAAAGTACTCTATTAGTAAAATATAAATAAATAAGATATCTATTTATATAAAGTTTTTACTATTCAGAAATTTTAGTATACATTATTTCAATATTTTACTTTCATTTCTCGCATCTTTTACACAAATACTCAATTTTTGTTTGTACACTTTCTGCAAACAATCTTTTCACATATTGTAAAGTTTTATTGTTCCTGTTTCTTTTACAAAAGCGAATTTGGAAACTTGTGTTCTTGCGAAATACTAGTTAACAGGTGATAATAATCTATGCTTTTGTATTTTTTTCTTATTTTCTGCCGAAAGTTTATTGAACATCTGAAATTGTAAATCTTTTAGGATAGTTTCGATGCAGTACATTCTTATATCTATGCGTTTATTGTTACCCAAATGTTGAAAAGCAGCTAGGTCATCGAAAATATGCTGCTTTAATGGTATATTTACTCACCATCCGAACTTTCGTTTCATATTCTATTGTTTCCGGGGTATGTTTGTTATTGCCTTTTAACAATAGGTTTGCAATTGCTTCAAATTGGAGCTCATTTATAAAGATAAGTATACCACATAGAGAATAACAATATTTCAACACGTTTGAAGAAAATAGACATCAGTATATATTTGCTTCGTTCAACGAATAAAAGTCGGTGCAAAAGATTAAATAAAAGGGCGGCCTTGGTTTGTTATTTCCCTTATAATATTTGAAATGTGTTCAAGTGACGCGCTTCCATAAAGCGAGTGTTAAGATCAGTTTTCTGTTCCCCACTTGATGAGGTGTGTGTTTTGATAGACGCAGTTTTGAGTACACAATTTGAGACCTTCTTTCTAATCGTCTAATATCCAGTTTCGGGTATCTTACTACAGACTGAGACATATAACTCTGAGCTCTGATTTCATCACTGATGATTTTAAATCTCACATCGGACGTTTGTACTTGCTGAAGATATGGAATAAATTTTCAATTTTGTTTACACATATAAGGTAACATGATACGAAGATAACTACGGTTAGCCCTTTGCACTCCGATGGTGTCTCTGACTCACCATTCAAGATTATGCATCATTTTGACGTTTTATTTATTTTTCAAATTTAATTGTTAAAAACGCCTACATAATGATTAAGAGATGTAGATTAATTTTTCAAAAAAATTCGAATCAAAAGAATTATGTATATTTATTTTTTTTAGCAATAAACAAATCTTTGTATTAGGGGAATAATTTTGCCTCTAATTATTTGTCGGAGCTCAAAGGGTTAATTAACGCCTTTTTTTCCCTCTACCGTTTTGTATGATTGAGGTTTTGTGGGCACAATTGTATTGGCGAATCTCTTCGAAAGATTCGAATTTTATTTCTCTCTTCGAAATTTGTGGCTTTTCCCGCATGCTTCAATTGTGATATTGGATTAAAAATCACTTAAATCATTATCATTTATAATTCGTACTGCTTAAATAGCTCTGATGACTGACAGAAGAACCAACCCGAACTAAAACGGGGACTTTTTTGTAATTACAACCAGTTTGTATAACTGGTTGTTATTACACACTATTAGAACTAAGTCATATTAGTCATTAAGTTCTCAGTCATTACTATTAGAACTAAGTCATATAAACAGGGATGATTGCGAGTGGTTTTTATGCCCATTAACTATCCAAATTTTTTAATAAGAAAACAAGAGCCAACAAAAGTTCAGAGAATATTCAAATAGTTGGCTAGAACTATTTTACATCATTGCCTTTAATATTTTTGAAATTTTCAGGGTATTGTAGTATTATATGAAAATTACTATTCATTATGTGTCTTCTAACTTTTTTGGGTTCAACACATTATATTATGTAATGCTGGACTGAGTCTATTTCCTCTCATTATTTGTGTTGTCTTGAACTCGTCCGAATCTGTAGAAGAATGCAGGAATTCTTTCATGTCCCGATATAATTTGCACTATCATCAGGTGAAATATTATTTTTGTAATTTTTGGTTCAGGTAAGTGTCTTTTGCTTGGCATGATCCAGCTATCTTCCACGGCATAGACATCCCTCTTCTATTTTCTTCTTTAACATTTGGAATGATTTTGGGACTACAACATCTATTTGGTCTTTGCGTGTTTTTGCACATATTCATCTGCTCTCTCGTTTTCGCATATTCCAATGGGATTCATGTGCAATCCATTTTTTCTGTTTAGCCTTCATAATTTTTCTTTAATTTTATGGATTTTTTAATTTTATGGATTTTTTTATTTTCGGTGTTTGTAGTTTGTATTGCCTTATGAGTGGCATAGATTCTTGAAAGCAAAACTACTGGTTATTTTGACTTGTTTGACCGTGAAACGAGTTTTGTAATATACAATTCTAATTACTTGTGTTTTTTAAAATTAATTTAATTAATTTTTTTAACGATTTATTGATTTTTTTTAAAAATTTATCATAATGAAGAATCCTTGTTCACAGTTGTAATGTGTAGAAAATGGCATCAAAGTTTTTAATGCTGTTGTGGACAGTTCTGGGTATGCCTTTTTAATACGTATCCAAAGTTTGTCTATATAAGCTATGTAAAAAGTTACTTCAGCTGACTGATCACTTAAAATCTCTATTAGCTGATCACGATGAAGGGCACTTAGCTTAGATTTTGTTACGGCTTGCTTTAGACAGAGTTGAAATTTGAGGGGGGTCGGCCAAATTATTAATCTAAAAAGGAGATCGCAATGTCTAAAAGTTTGAGAACCCCTGATGTAGATAATCATAAATAAATAAATAACAAAAATTGCTTCATTAACTTGACAAGTACAGTTTGATATGTGAAGTACTAGATTAGGAATATAATATGAGATTTTTATTGAACTTAATTACGTGTATTACACTGATAATATTATAATTCAGTTTGTTTGACTTATTCGGATTCAATAGATATAAAGATTATACATTTATTCGCGAATACTGGATCTGAATTAATTTAATCATTTTTAATTTTAAGAAATATCTTACCACAGAAATTACGGTAATTAGAAGTAAAAAAGTTTAATTATAATTCAAATTAAATTTTGTAACAGAGTTAAAATGAAGGCAAAACAACAAAAGATATGTCGTATTTCAAAAGGGCCTTCAAATCTTTGCTACATTTGTGAAAATCGTCTTCTATCAATGTACAAAGAGGTTTCATATTCCTCATAGATTTCGAATCTTTCTTAAAAAGAATAGAAACATTCTTGATTATGTAGTCGGTATTATTTTTCTGAAAACACAGGACCTAATATTGCTTTGGATTTTAGAGGGTTGAAATGGGTACAAAAAGTATGGTTTTCTAGGAATCAGCCCCCCTCGCCCCCAATCTTTTTCTTTTGCTAAAGCAATCAGGAGTAGGAGTTTTTATATTTTCGCACAGTTTCGGCCCGATGTTGTCTGGCAGAGAATCTTTTTGTAGATTAGTGGATTAGGAACAAAAATATAACGCCGGATATTGTCCGTTTTCTCCATAAGAATCTCTTAGCCAGTTTTTTTGGTGTTTCAGTTGGCATTTGCAGTAAGCAGCTTTGATTATCGAAAAAAGTTTTAGCACTGACTGTGAATCAGCGCGAATGTCTCCCCAAAACTTTCTTGTATACTTTCTAATAAAAGTGTAATACCTTATCTCCTGCCAATAGATCTTTACTTTTGATGAGACAGAGGTCACCTTACAACGCATTGGCAATGAAATATTAACCTCTAGTGTGAATTGAGTCTTTACTGAATCTTGCGTGTGATCCTTGGCGAGTGTATTTTGTGATTATAGCCTGGCATGCGATTAATAGTATCCGCAAATCGAATTCGTGTTTTAGATGCTTTCTTTCCAACCAATTGAAACAGAATATCTGATGCAAAACTGCACTTATAGTCACAAAATTACATACGGAATTGAATGCATTTAAGTGATTTCATATCTGAGTTGTTGCGTTTCATTCTTCTGAAAATATACACCGGCAGATGGTTACTTCTTTGTTGGATTTGCCTCAACATTTGATAAGGATTAACTCCATTGATACTAAATCTGTGAGCAGAATTTTATCCATCTATCTTTCTTCGTTTTGTTGCTATAATTTTGGCTTATAATCAAACCACCGGAGAGACAGACTTCCTCTTTACTCTGCTCAAAATTTGATAGAAATATACAAATTTAATGTAAATACCGTATACCAAATTTCATTCGTCTAATTCAAATTTGTTGAGTTGTCGTTGACAAATATATATGATGTCAAAAATATGTTACTCGAACTCAGTGAATGATAAAACATCGAGATTCGGCAAAATCTCGAGTTCTAGAGTGTTGCTTTAAAAACAGGACGTTTAAACTAAACTAAACTTAAAGAAATCCCACATAAAAGTTGCGCGGTTAAGAAAACCCAACATATATAGTGCGTGCCTCTGTTGCGAACGGGCAAGACCAAAATTCGGCGCAGAATAATAATTGGACAGACTGACATGGGCCAACCCTTTGACAATTTTAATTCAAAGTTTGTTAAGAATCTACAAAGTAGATACTAAATATGTCTATAAAATTTTAACAATCTAGCTTTTTACATTTTGTAATATTCAGGTTTGCTAGCACTCAGATAGATGGACGGACAGACTTCTGCTGAATGTATTTCACTCAAAATTTGATAAAAATCTACACATCTGATGTAAAGTTCACTTATCAAATTTCATCCATCTTGCTCAAAGCGATTTTTTAGTCATGATCACTGAGAGATAGATATGTATAATTCCGAAAACATGATTTTCGGAAATCTGAAATGTGGCGATTCATCAAAATATCGAATACGAATTTTTAGACAATTATAATGTTTTTTTTTCTGCAGTTCGTATACCAGGAAGTAAAAACACCTCCTTCAAAATTTTTCTTTAGTCATGATATTTCAGTAATGATTTGACATCGATGCTATACATTTCAAATAATAATAAATGTGGAATTCGTAGCCTGAATGCGTATTGCTTTTTCATGAAGTAAATTTTTTTTTCAGGTGTGTAAGGACATTGTTGAGAAAACAGACAGGAGCAGTCAGCAGCTTATACTTAACTTATTGTAAAACACTTTTAAAACTTTGTGACCTGTAGGAAAGCTCACAATAAAAAAAACGAATTTCCTTTTTGCAAAAGCCTTTTTTTAAAACTTTTTTAAGTAATTATATATATATATATATATATATATATATATATATATATATATCGGAAAAAAAATATTATACTTCAACAGCAATTTCAATCTTTTAATACTTCCGAGATTTTATAATCGGAATAAACTTGATCATGAAATAATTAGGAGATTGGGATTTATAACTTCCAAGGGTGTTATTATCTGTTTCCAAATGAAAAGAGTAAAAACACTACATCCATAAACACAAGACCGCGCATAAACAACAAAATTAGTTTCAGTCAGTTGACAGTTACATAGAATTTCCACTGGAGCGATTTATACCGTTTTCGAGATTCTGCAGTTCCAGTGTATAGATGAGGTATAAGATGACGGACAGTTCTCGCAGCGTGGAATGGTAGTAAAGGAAAGAGACGAAAAGAGGCTTCAATAGAAGTGCTGTCAATAAAATTAATATATATTGAAATGCTTTAATGCTTGAAGAGAAACTTGCGGATTGTTTTTGCTTGCATTTATTTTACCCAAATAACTTTTGAAGTAGATGTCTTGTCTATCTAGTTGCAGAAACGCCCACTAATTTTTTTTTGCATGAGAGAATCATGCGTGTTTAATGCCATTAGAGTTATTACATTCATGACAAAAGGGATCATTTTGGAGATCGAAACGATTCAACAGTCCTGGCGTTATGACTGTTTCGCTGATTAGTCTGGCCAAAACAACGTCTTGCCTCCGAATTTTGGACCAAGAACATAGTGCTTCAATGTTAAGAATGTCTTCCAAGGAGAAGAAATATTTATTATTTCTATAATTATTGACTGTGATCAGATGCGATGCTTTCTTCAGACTCAAAATTATATATTCAGGAGCTTTCCATATAATCAGAATAATAAGGCGTACCGCAATTCAAACGTTATCTTTGACGGTGCCATTCATTGTCTTAGAAATTTGACAATTGAAGAAATAATTTTCTTTTTGAAAAATGTATGAATAAAACCTATATAGTTATTTATTACTAATATTATGAATACCTTCGCCAATTTATTATTCATGATCGATGTTTCGCAGAACGATTGGCGAAAAGACACAGTGACATCATATGCCGATTTGGTATGCTTCAATTTGTAATGAGCTTTCGTTTGAAGAAATATATCTTCTGAAAAAGATTTTTTGCTGGATACTATTGCCGGATACAACACCCAGGACTTTTCGCAAGTGTCTGTGGAGCCTTAACAACTTAAGAGTTTTGCCCGTATGCCGTACGTGCATCGATTTATTGAATTTTGACAGCTGTAAGCTAAAGATAAACCATTCATAATGATTATAATTCAATATGAAAATTACTTCGAATGCATAGATAAGTCATATATTCAGTGGATTTCTATTTGAAGCAAAATAAAAAATTATCCCTAAAATAAGTGTAATCTTATTAGATAGCAGAGAAAATAAAATAGTTAAGTGATTCAACAAGATTGTATCTGTAATCAAGATCATGGGACCAAACATGAACAGCAACAGCATTGACGAGTTAATAAAAGAACATAGCCAAAACTAAGAACTTATGGAACCGTAATCTGTATCAAAAGGCTGAGGAGGAGTTTTAGTCAAGAGATAACGAAACAATATAACCAACAGAGCACAGCAACCCTAAACTATAATAAGAGGTATACGCCGTATTTTGCTGGAAATTTAGTTAACCCTGTTTCAAATAAAAACTTGGAAAATTATTGCACCGTACATTAAGAAGCTTCGCCCAAATTCTTAACTAAGCTCGCTATAAATTTATTTAACAATTATGATTTACTAATTTTCTCTCAGTTTTAAATTGTAGCCGAAGACAAATATCTTTAGCATACATTAAATAAATAAAAAAAAATCTTATATTAAATAATAAATTTGTTTCAGTACGCATTGTTTTATTATACATCCATTCCTATGGAGGGGCGATAATTTCGCTTAATGAGTAAGATTTGAGAATGAATTATGTTTGCTATGCTAAATTCCGTTATACACTTATACATATATACACTTATATATATATCCTTTTTTTTAAAAAATCTAAAATCATTCCGCGTTGGTTTCATTATAAAATGTTTCTTTTATTTCCTGATACGATTCCTACTTTCAAAAATTTAATTATTCCTAACACGCGCCTTAAAAAAAAAACGGATGACTAATCATTTTCTCACGCTTCGTGTAAAGGGATGAAAATTCTTAATACCTGCACATACATCTCAAAATACCTAAGTTTTCCTTGCTAAGACAAAGAAATGCCAATCAGAACAGTGAACAAAATCAGTGATGGGACAAATTTCCAAATCTTTTGCTCTTGCGATCGCACTTTACCATCGCTTATCACTTTTTCTCTTACAAAATATGTTCCACGGTGAAAAAATCGAAGTTAAAATTCAAAAAGTTCCAACTTTTAGGTCACGCACACTTGCACGGCTCTTAAACTAATATATATCAGTAAAATATTGTACCCTATCACGCTTGGATTGAATTGCAATTCAAACCAAGTCCAAGAGATAGGGAAAGAGGGGGGCAGTAGCTTCTGAGGATTAAGACCCAAGAGCAGAAGTCTGCCTTTAGCTCATATGAAGATGACACACACACACTCGCTTGCACACACCTTTTTTTATGGGGGTGGGGCTCTTTCACACACTTCACGGATATAAATAGAACAAATAACAGCCATTCCCGAACCCCAGATCACGGGGAAGACGAGCTACCTCAGGATGCCAGCATATCGGCAAAATGCAATATTAGAATCCGAAAATAGAATTTGATTTCCATTTGCGTTTTCCCCTAACGATTAAAATCGCACAGAATTAAAATTTTATTCTCCAACTCAAGTCCTAAATCTAATATAATACTGTTCTGAATAATACCGTTTACAAGTTTCTGAAAATAGACTTTCATACAGTCAACTCTTTATTAGATTTGGACCAAAATTTGATAAGTACCAAATTTGTGAACTGAATTGTATCCACTTACCTATCTTCGTTTTGTAGTTATCATGTCAACTTGGAACAGATGGACAAACTGACTCCCACTGTATGGATTACCTCAAAACTTGACAGAATTTTACCAATGTGATGTAAAGATTGTATAGACCAAAGCATTTATGAGTCATCACCGCCAAAATCACAGTCATAATGCCAAAAAAGCGTTTTTCGAACTAAGAGAAAGTTTGAAATTTGGAGATATGTCAAGATCTCGAGTTCGATTTTTTTTTTGATAATTTCAATACTTTTTATATGATGAGCACACAAGAAGGAAAAACGATGAAGACAGACTTATTCAGGATGTCTGCAGGGGCCACGGTGGCAAGGTCTATGTTTCGGAACAGGAGGGTTTCAGGTTCGAGACCCGATTCCACTGAAAAACCATCGCATGAGCGAGTCTGGTGCAGGTTAAACGTTCTGGCCAAACGTCTACCCGCTGGTGTGGAGAGGAGAGTACGGGTTAGGTGTCGTCCTCGTCATCTGATAGCAATTCAAAAATACGAGATTCCGTCCCAAAATAGTCCTAGTGTTGCTTTAAAAGGGATGTTAATATAACTAACGTAAAAATCAGGATATCTGCTTATTTTAAAACCAATGAACTTAAGACTTATTAAAAATATATATTTTCAGTACAAACATGATGAATTTTGAATGTGGATTAATTCTTTTGTATTGAAAAGTCATAAGAATAAGAGTAGCTGATCCGTCTGTTTGTTGTTTCTGACTTTTATGTAAGCTGATCTGAGGAAAGTTCTCTAAATATAAACAATATGCATTTTGATAAATGTTATCAATTGTTTGTAGTTGAAAACAATGCTACATCTGCCTGATTCAACCAGCATCCATCCTAATTTTCTGGAATGGGAAGAGAAAAGGAAAGAAGTTTGCCAATGTCACTGCAAATTAAGATTTGTGACAATGCACTTCATTTTATCTTTAAACAAAAGAATAAACGTGAATGCAGCTCATCAACTCTAATGGCCTTGTAAAAGAATTTCAATCAGTGTAAAGTGTCTCCAAACTTTCTTGCATGTTTACAAAAATGGATATTCTACAAATAAATGATAAACCATGTTTTCTAAAATTATTTAATAACAATAATAGCCGTCATCGGCAACCACATCTTACGAGAAAAAATACGAAAAAAATAGTCGAGAGTTTTAATTGGTTAACTATGCCATAAAAGTGGGGAAATTAATTGGCACGAAAATATTTGAAATCGTAATGTGGGAGGAGGAGGGCATTTTTTTTCTCCTAATATGTTTCGAAAACGGAAGTTTAAGTTATAGACAACTCTTGACATGTTTAGAGATCATTAGCTTACATATAAAACCAAATAAGTTCAACTGTTTTGGGTCATAAACCTTTCTACAAGATTTTCCCATATTATATATATATATATATATATATATATATATATATATATATATATATGAAATAGTATTCTTTGACATACATTTATATAAGTATTTTGATAAATTACTTATATTTAAAATGACAGTTGATGAATATTAGTGATGGTTAATTTTTATTATAGAACAACTTAAATGTTTTGGTTATTTAACTTTTTTTTTACATCAAATTTGTTTACATTTCATTATGTTATGATTGGTTATGCGTCCGAATATGTATAAGAATATTAATAAATAACGAATGAAATTTTAAAAGCCGAGGACTAACAGATACCTTATTGTGTACAATATTTATTATTTGATAAATTTATTAATGAAATATCAAATTATTCAAAATTAATTCCATTAAAAGACAACCGAAATGTATAATTGATACAAAAATGCATTACTGAGTAAACTTATGGCATCTCCTTTATTGCACTTTTAGACCAATTGTTGCTATAATGAAATTATAAAAAGGGAGCCTGGACGTTATTAGAACACAGATTCAGAATTCTTCAATTAATTCTTAGTCAGTCATGAAAGCGAGTATTGAAAATTTGAGAACAAACAATTAAGTAAATGAAATCAAATAAAACGAAACCATCTGAACATGAATAAAAAAAGAATTTGATATTGTATAAGAATTTTCAAGATTTTTTTTACGTCAATTACAAAATGAAAAATAAACTTCTAAATTAGAAATTTAAGTACAACTTTATTAAAATTTTGCAGCAATGTGCTTTCAATATCAATTTGATTACAATACAAATGAAACAATAATAATAATAATAAAAGTATCAAAAAAAGTTGTGCTCACTAAAGCAGTGGCATCAACATTCACATTAATAAAAAATATTTCAATTAAATACAAATCTTTATATAAAAAAGAATATTCAACATGAAATTTTTGGTTTTTATCCATATCCTTTCTACACAAATAATACTTTCAGTATATATTCTTTTATTTAATAGTGTGATTTTTCTAAAACAGTATTTTAAAGTACTAATCAAGAAAAGGCACTAAAAATATGCAGTGGTGAATGAAACTTTTAATGACTTCTAAGACGCCAGCGTCTTTTACACATATGAAGGAAACTTCTTACAATGCTCTTTATTATTATTTTTTTTTATTTCTATGAGTAGTCTGATTGGCAAGACCTTTTAAGCTCCTTAAATTCAAAACAGCATCTTTCATAGCCAAGGAAGTAATATGTTCGAATAGTAAAGTAATTATGCCGAATTTAATGAGATAGAGAAACTATTAGAGACGTTATGACTTAGAAAAATAACTACAAAAACAATAAAAAATAAAGAAGATTGCCTACAAAGTCCAATTTGAAAAATACCATATACCACTATACCATAGTAAAAACTGGAAACAAATTCATGAACTTATCCCCATAATTGGTGAAAGAATTTTTTATTAAAATTATGAACTTTTCGAAAATGGCTTCGTCTTAAAAATGAAAAATATACACTCCGTTATTATCATATAGTTTTTCCAAGTTCAGCAATGACGAAGTGAAATGTAAGCAATTTCGAAAATAAATAAAAGTAATAATTAAGGAAAATCTGAAAAACGCATTCCGATATGGCAGGGGGGGGGGAGAATCTGAGGAGACATTTACTTTTCAGGACAAACCCTTTTTCAAATCACGGGAAGTTCATTATTTTAATCGCAAATGCCTTCATCAATTTTATAGATAATTCCATGAAAATTTTTCCAGGGTTTTTATTATGGGATAGCATACATTTTTTTCTAACTGGACTTCCCGGCTAATCTCCTTTATGCTAAGAAATATTCTGTTTCAAGAAACTCAACATAGTCACTTTACTATAGGAATTTGTTATTTCTCTGGCTATACTAGACATCCTTTGAAATTAAAAGGCTTTGAAGAGCTTTACCGATCATTCGTACAGTAGGAACATACTATCCAAACAAGGAGAAAAAAAAAACGAATAAATAAAAAACAATCACATTTACCATTAATATCTATATTATAAACATTCAAATAAAGAATGCAATTTTATTTAAAAATTCATCTCTTAAACAGCGACTAGTTTGATATTCAAAGACAAAAATATGTATTCAAAAATTTCTAGTAAAACATTTATGGAGCATCTAATCAATAGATATACATAAAATATAAGATAATAGAAAAAAAATATTTAAAAATAATCGAATAAAATGTTTTAAGCAAAAGCAATTGAATTTAGACCTAATTCTAACACAAATCAAGGTATCTATGCTATTATTTGTGACGTAAGCAAAACTAATTTAGTTCATGCGAACAAAATGTCATAAACTTAAACTTAAGAGAGTTTGAAATTTGTGTAACATCTGAAAAATACTCTTATTTCCAGCAGCAAACAGATATGAGCATTGTTCATTAAAAAATTTATTATTTTACATGAAAAATGATTACATCTGCAAGTTTACTTTGAACAAATGCCGGATTTTATTATATTAGAGACAAATTTTACTTAAAAAGAAAATCTGGACTATTAACTGACACTTTTAGGCAATAAATAAATAAATAAAAACTATTTCAATATTTGAATTTATGTTTCTCAAATAATATGCAAATAATCCATTTTTTTGTAATTATTTGTTAGATTAGCATGAAACTAATTAACACCATAAGAGCATGCATAAATTACAAAAAATTGCTTGTTAGTTTACGATAGTCGTCTCTCTCCTAATTAATTATGCTGGATTGGTAAGAGTTTTAAAACACTACGTTTAAAAGGAGATATCGATTTATTTATTTCAAGAAATATACTAATAAATAAATGGTTAAATATGGCCAAAAGTTTTATTTTAGTGGAAATACTCGTGGCGCCAGCTTCAAAAGCCAGATAACATCTACGATACTGAAGACGACTTTTGTATTGTGGGCATGTTATTCGACTACTGGCCCTGGTGTCGCGGGTTCGTATCGCGGCCTTCATTCGGTACATACTGCAATGATAAAATACTTTTATAGAGTGGAACTTGGCTAATTTGAAGGTGGTGAGAATATAATAAAATTTTCAATCAATAGAAAATAGATCTAAAAATAAAAGCAGCAAGTGAAAATAAAAATTTTTTAATTAAAAATTATTTTTAATATTTAATACTTTTAATAAATAAGGTTTAATTAATAAATCAACAGGTAATTATTTTAATAAAAAGAGCATTTGCCCAATAAAATTTCAATATAATCAATACTTTTTTCACAATATAAATATCTTTTAGAAATATTGGAAATCATTGAATCTCTTTTTGTTTAGTTACAATATGCAAGGTAAAGCCCCTGAACGAATTAAATGGCTTCTAAAAGTTATTTATATATGATTTTTAAGGACATGGAAACAATCATTTAATAAAAAGGAATTTTTATAATTTTGTATTCAAATTAATCAAAATAGATTTTAATCATAATCAATATTTTAGCATTATATTAAATAAGAAGATAATGGGATAAAAGAGATATTCAAAAAACTGATAATCAGATTAAAAACGTCCACATTAGCCAGGTTCCATAGTAAAAATAAGCTTTCATGATATATATTAAAAAGATCATTTATGTATATATTTTTTTCAAACAACTGATATGAATAAATATGCATCCCACTAATGCTAATGGCAGCTGCATGACTTATTTACATGACTAATACTTTAAAAGAATAAAAGTATTTAAAACATTACATTACATAGCAAGACTAATTACAAAATCTAAACATACAAACAAGTACCTTGAATATTTAAACTTAGTAGAAAACACAGGACATTAATTTATCAATTAAAGTAGTTTATATTAACTGATTACTTATTAATTGAACATAAATTTAAAATTACATAGAAAAAAATTTCTGTCTATGCCTGTAAGCTTCAAAAAGGGAAAATAACAAATCTTCCAATGTTATCTTTACACAAAACAATATTAAATGGCTATTTTCAAAATATTATCCTTATTTTAAGAAACTATTAGATTATGAACTTTTATGAATCTCTATTTTTACTATACACCATGATAATTACAAAAGATAAAGGATAATTTTTCTTTACAAATTCTAATAAGTAAAATTCTACAAAATAAATTCAATAAAAAACAGATTTTAAAAACACGCTTGTATCTATGTACTAAAACAGGGATGACAAACCTATGGACCTTTGAAGTTGGCCCGCGAACGTTGTAAATAAAAGGTCTGATTTAAAATGAAATGAGAGTTTTTCAAATGAACAAAGGGAAAAAATCTGACACGAAAACATTCTGCAACAGAATAACTGATTTACAGTTTTTCGTTAAGTTCGTTTACTTTTTATTACGCTGCTTTTCGGTTTGTTTCCTTCATGGTTGCCTGCGAGTACGAGTTTTTGTATAATAGAAACTCGCGGACGTGATCGCGACGATCATTATAATAAAAAACACAGCGTGGTTTTGCTAGCAGATCGGTTATTTCGTAATCGCAGCCACAGAGCGGGCCAGATATTCTCTTTTGATTTGACATTTTTTGTTTAGTATCATTTATTTTATAAAGGCATATAGCAGTATTTTAGTAAATTGAGAGAGAAAAGAAGTGATTTTCAAAATCAGAAATTTCAAGATTCATGGACAGATAACTATTGGTTTATCTAGTACAATGATACTATCACATACTTGATATGTATTTGCAAGATTGCAGTGGCAAAAGAGTATAAAGTAATGTGACATTCTGAAATCGAGCATAAACATTTTGCATCTATGAAAGGATATGAACGATCGCATCGTTCAGCAGTCAAGCAAATTTTTTTTCAAAAACAGGCATCTGAATTGGATTTATATGTGGAAGTGAGATTAGGTGTCTCTGAAATTAACGCTAAAGAAGGTCGACCATTCACAGATGGGGATTTTGTACAAAAGTGTTTGTTAATTGCATCATAAAAACTTTGTCCTGAAGCAAAATGGAAATTTGAAAATATAAGTTTAAATAGAATGACTATTTAAAGAAGAATTCAATAGTTGAATGAAGACATTGAAAATCAAGTAAAATCTACTGCTTCAAAACTTGTATATTTATCTTTAGCTCTTGATTAATCTACAGATTTGAACATCTTTGGCCCAATTACTTGTTCAGTTTGTGGAAATATTAAAAATTTTTATGTTATGGAAGATGTTATGTTGAAAAATGTTATGACTTGGAATGTTTCCTATGAAGGGGCAAACTACTGGAATTGAACTTCTTTCCAGTTTGATACATATGTGCAATGCAGCTTCCTTAAACATGAACAATTGTGCAAGCACTGTAACAGATAGAGCAAAATCAATGAATGCCTTGCCCAGTGTGGTGTAGAACTGTTGCAGTTTCATTGCTTTATTAATCAAGAGAATTTATTTGGTAAAGAATCAGGATTTTCAAATCTAATGCAGTGTTATCTGAAACAATTAACTTTATTCTTAGTAATGCCCTCAAAAATAGGGAATTCAAAGAATTTTTAAAGGAATTTGATGGTCTGCCTTCTAATATTCTTTAATATACAGGAGTTAGATGGCTCAGCCGAAGAGTTGCCCTTAAATGTTTTATGGAACTATTTGCTGAAATTGTTACATTTCTAGGCGAATATGGTAGAAATACCAGATGGTTAAAAGAAACAATTTTCCAGTGTGATTTGGCTTTTCTCACAGACATAACAGGTCATTTGAATGACTTAAATACAAAATTACCTAGAAAAAATCAATTCATTTTTCAATTAATAAATAATGTAAAGGCATTTAAATAAAAGATACGCTTGTTTCAAAATCAACTGAAAACTAACATTTTGCACTCTTTTCCTACTGCTAAAAATGCATGAAAAATTTCCACACTTGAAAATGCAGTATGAGGATCAAATTCAAGTCTTGTGTAATGCTTTGATGATCGGTTTTCAGATTTTGAAAAGTATCAAACAAAAATGGATGTATTTTTTCTCCATTTTCTGTTGATGTAATTCTAGTGGATGAGAGTATGTAGTTAGCCTTAACGGATTTACATAATTCTGATTTAAAAAAAAATTAATTCAAAGAAAAACCGATATTAAAATTTTATTAAGACTTACCTAAGGAATTTTCGTGCTTAAAGCAAAATGAAGCTGCATGTGCAACTTCTTTTGGCAGCATTTACATTTGTGAGCAAACTTTGTCCCTAATGAATTTAAATAAACCAAAAATAAGAAATAGAATAGCAGATAAGAACCTTTCTTCCATCCTATGTATCGCCCCAACAAATATTAAGCTCAACATAAAATCAATTAACTTCAAATATTCAAATATCTTCAAAAATTATATATAAATAATATATATAAAATCAATTAACTTCAATTAATTCAATCGTATTGCTACAAAAAATAGTGTTTTTGTATTTATAGCACGTTTTAACATTCACATACTACTTTGGCCCTCAACATGATCCTTTTTCATATTTTGCCACCCCCCCCATCTTGAAACAGTTGTGCATCCCTGTACTAAAAAGTAGATATTTTCAATTTATTTACTTACAACTCTAATTAATTTATTTAGCAATAACTTTAATTCATAATATCAAATTATAAGTATTTTGGAATCTTGTTACAATTTTCTCACAAATTAAATACCAGATGAGACTGTCAGAATGGAATTAAAAAGCAATTATACTAATTGGTTAACTAATAGTTAAGTTATAAAAATACTAAAACTGGATGTCATCAATGAAAATTGTAAAAAAATTCAAAACTCTTGCCTATTACAAAGTGTAAAATCAATAAAAAATATGAAATAAGTCAAATAAAAAGGCACAATAAAATAAAATTAATAAATAATAGAAATGCATTATTACTTGCAATTAAGTGAATGGCCCAGATTTTGCAAGGATCCTGGTTAAAACGCTAGAAAATTTAAAAAAAGATAAATTATCAGTCAATTCTTACTGTAACTCTACCGCTGATGTTTATTTAGATGATGAGCTTTGAAAGATTAAATGAAATTTATATATTTTTTAAATTCATCAAAATCATTAATTTTTAATCATCTGGAGCTTTTCAGCAAAATTCAACCATATTGATTCCCTATGATCTTAAGGACTTCATTTTAGTACAAAGAATAGGAATAATTAATGTTTTGTAAAAGAGCATTTCTGCATTAAATCTTATACAAATCCGAGAATCAGAGTAATTTTGAACTGTACACATTTAATGAAGTTTTAAATTATGTTACAAAGAACAAGTGAAACAGTCCTATTTTCTCTGGCAAAATGGCCTTCTTAAAAAAGATTTCCATTAAATTCCTCTTATCTGAAGCATAAACCAGTGATAAGCAATGAAGGGACTTTGCTAAAAAAAGATATTATTTTACAGACCAATTACCATCATTAAATTACACAGAAAATATCAAACTTTCAAGGCAGCTGTGAAACGGCAAATAGTGGCTTAAGTTTTGCAGAGCCTATCGTTGAAATGATAACTACTATAAATTATAAAAAAAAATTATAATGGATAACAGCTTTTGTTTTGATAATGCTTTAAATTTCTTGAGGTATATGTTATAATTTATAGTGAGTGGCAAATGGAAAATTGTACTGAATTCACATCCAAAATGTAATGAGCATTTCAAACCACAAGAGGAAATAATGAAGAATTTCTTGATTATGATAAACCTTCTGAGATAGATCTTGATACAGTTAATATTTCTATTTGAAAGCATACCAATAAATAACTTCTTACTTGTCAAGTAAAATGTTTAAATAAAAAGAAATCTAGTTGCATTTTTTTCAATCTAATTTATAAGGTCTTTTTTTTTTCTGCTACAAAAATTATATAAAAAAGTATATTCTAAGACTTATATAATTACCTAAATAAGGCTTAGAATATACTAGAACTCTAAAATTAAGATATGCATCTTTAAAAACAACAACACTATATTTCAGAATGTGCAATTATTAATTTCATTTTCATGTTTCTGTGAGAGAAGAAATAATTTCATATTATATATATATATATATATATATATGGAAAAGAAAAAAGAGAATCCCACTATTTAGATAGTTATGTAGGTGTTAGCATAACAACTTTTGAACCCAGCAATCATAAAAACTAGTAAACTTAGCAAATTAAAAAAAAAAAAATTTGTCTGAAAAACTAAAATTTTTCATATTCTTTTTTTGGAAAATATGAAGTTTTAATTGAATAAAATCTTCCACCACTTTCCATTTTTAGAGTTCACGAGACATTATTAGAAGAATCAGAAAGAATTTTTTGTGAGGCAATATTTATTGCTTTATTATTTAAAATATTATTACTAGGCTTTAGATATAATTCAACAAGCTACATAAACCCCAAAAAGGTTAAATTCTGAAATTAGTGAAAAAATTATATTAAGAAAGTTAAAAATGAGAGAAAAAAATAGAATAGAAATAAAACACACAGAAACAAGTCATTTGTTGAGTCTACAAGTTAAGACAGCTCCTATAAGCACTATTAATTAGTCCAAACAATCCAGAGAATGTGCTATACCCCTTGTAGGTGAAACCTTCATGGAGAAATCAAGTGTTGGATAACCTTGTATAAGGGAGCTGCTGGACAAGATGTCCGTCCAGGGATTAGCATACAGAAGAACATTTTGCTCAGTGATGCCCCCACTGACTTCCACCAGCACATTTGGATATTGGAGCTTCAATGTCAGAGCAGCACGTTTGCACTCCTGCAAGATAATTTATTACCAAATCATAAATAAACTTAATATAAGTGCTGTTTTAAAAACACATAATTATGATTGTATTAAAAAGTAGAAATTTTCATTTTAATTATCTATCATTTCATAATTTTTAATTTAAAATTATTACAACAAATTATGCATGCTGTGTTTGATTTTTTCTTGAATTCTGCACTGATTGGGAACAAATATTTAGAATTAAAATATAATTATATTAATCAATTAACTAAAAGTTAAAGCAATATATTGTAATTGAAAAATTTAATAATTCTAGGCCATTAGAGGCTAACTGAAATATGATAAAATTGTATCCTTATAAATGTATTAATATTTTGACGGAATTATAAGCAATTGCCTTCTTTACTTTTAAAAATATTTTTAAATTAAATGTTGATAAACAAGACTAGAAAAAATATATATATTTTATGAACACTGAAAATTTATTCCTGCATAGACTGTTTGCTATTTTAAATTTTTTTTAGGCATTCAACAAATTATTATGCTCATACAGAATTACTTTCATGACCTTATATAATCTGAAAATTTTGTATTAATCAATTATTTTGAGAGCTATTTTATGTATTAACATAGAAAAAGTATAAATGCACACAACTATGACATTTACAGCTAGTTTAAGAATATAAATCTGCAAATTGTTTTGCAAATAAGTTTCAAAAGTACTGTATGAAAATTATAAGCAATAAAAATATGTATAGAATAAAATAAGACAGTGGAAGGATGAATGAAATAAAAGTTTCTTTTATTTATTTCTATGATTATCTTTCATCTTCTATAATAAAAGCTTAAAACCTGGATATAGTAATAATGTCAATTTTTAATTAATAAATATTGACAAGAGCCAAGCATTTAAAAATAGTAAAGCAAATCAAATGTTTGGAAGGTTTTATAACAATTAATGTTTAACTAAGAACTAATAGCATTTAGTAAATAATTAATAAAATTAAAAATAATAAAAAATAATTAATTATAAAATAATAAAAAATGATAACTATGCAAAAAGCCTGACTTCAGGGTCAAAATTGTCAAGCATCACAATATCACAATTTGCTTGACAAGCTTCTTGAGCTTCAGCTAGGGAACGACATTCAACTTCGATTTTGAGAGCGAAGCCACTCAGCTGACGTGCTTTTGTTATAGCCTAGAAAAATTTTTTAAATAAAATCAGATGAAGAATTATAGATTACTTCATAAATTTTACCTTTATAGCAATTCATATTTACTTTTTACTGAAATGATAACACAATGAAATGAAATATATTTAAAACCAATTCAATGAAAAATCTTTATGAATATTTAACATTTCTTCTTTTGCAACTAAACAATATTATGTTACAAATTACCTATGTAAATAACAAAAGAGAAAATAAATATATATGCATAGTAAAAGCGTCAATTTAAAAATGAAAATTAATTCTTGCAGGTTACTAAAATGAGAAAAATAACTTTTTTTTTTTACTTCAAACACTTTTACTTTTACTTCAAAGGATGTTTCAACATTTTTAAAAATATGCTTGGTATTTTCATTTAAATTAATAAAATTTTGATAATTTAGTCTTAGATTATCAGGTTATTTATATAATTAAAGATATTCAAGACATCGTTAGTTACAAGTAGCATACAAGTTTTATGACCTATTTCATAGAAAGAATGCTTGTCAATAAAATTTAAATAACAGAAATGAAATCAAAATACTGCAATTTTTAAAATATTATCTGGGGGGGGACCCTCGTTAAAAACAACAACAAATTAGAGACAAGGGGTGGGTAGGGATAAAATCTGGAAACCATTTCAAGAGTGATATTACAAATATATGATGAAGGTTCATGAGAATAATTCAATATTTATGAAGATACCTACCCTTTCATGTTTCTTGTAAGAGCACAAAGGTATCTACTTGTAAAAAAAATGTTTGATATATTAATAAATAATGACTATATATATATAAGAGTTAAATTCGCTGAAATAGGTGTCATTACTTCAATCATTTTTTTAAATTGTTATTTCTCTAAAATCATCAATGGATTTAGAATTCAAAACAAGAGTTTAATGCCACAAAAGCTATTTCTATTAAAGATAAAGCTGGGGAAAAAAAGTTAAATTGCACGTTATTTGATAATGAAATGACAGAAGTTGTTAAAATGATAAAAGATATTCTTGAAAGATTCTCAACTTCGATCCAGAGAATTGTATGGATAGATCTTGGAAGAAAAAGATAAAAAATACTAATATATAACCACATTAGAAATATTATTATAATAACAATTCTTTATTAGTTACTAATAATAATGCATTTTTAGTTAACTAATAATAATGCATTATTAGTTAAAATAACTTTCAAATTTTTCATTTTTAATCAGTCCTCTCCCCAAACAAACTTTACAATGTTTTAAAGCCAAATTTAAAACACCGAAAGAGAAATAAAGAAAAATATAATTGCATTCATTTTAAAAGAGTACTGTAACTGGAAAATAATAGATACTTAAGCAAGAATTTTCAGAAAAACAAATCATTACTTTTTTATAATTTATGGTTGAAAAGCTCCCACTAAAAATTGCATAATAATTCTGCCATTTAATGATAGTAGCCAAAATACCAGGAAATGACCAAATTTGAAATAAAACAATAACAAGACATTTTAGTTTGAGATAGTGTACCAAATGTGTATATTTGTTATATTTTCATTATTTAAATGTATAGAGGTTATCAATTTATAGGTACCATATTATGTATTAATTTCTAGTAGGTATGAAAAATTAAAATTTAATTTAAAAAACTGCAATCTAGAATGATAAATAAAAATGAACTACTAATTCAGAAATTTATATAAAAAATAGCTTGAAAATTTATTTTAAACCAACATAAATTAAAACCAATGAAAACACACACAGAAATACATTTAAAATCTGAGAAAGGAAAACAGATGCAAATATGAAATTTTAGTAACAAGTGCAGAGGACATATCATTGAAACCATGTAACTTAATTTTAGAATTAATAAATGTTTAACAGCAATTGTTTACGAAACTTTCAAACATTATCATTAAATAAAAGTAACTAGGGAAGTAAGTTTTATTTAAAATATATATTCCCTAAATAAATATATTAAACTAAACCTATATTATTTATCTTTATGAACATTATTATATATATAATTAAAAAACATTCAGAAGAAACACAAGGGACATAAATTTCCTGAAAGTGAATTTCAATATAGTGAATAGATGCAAAGAGGATGTATATATTATAAAAGGCAAAAATCTTGTGTATATTTGTTACTTTTTTAAAACTAAATATGATGATGTAACAGAAAAGTTATACTCTAACTCTAGGTGTCATTTAACCATACAATACATTTGAAATAGATGAAAAGTAGAAGTCATTTCAGACAAAGTAAAAATATCAAAAAATTTTACAAAGTAATATCTCTCAAATTTTAGCACAAATGATCATACTTGATCAATTGATCCTGATAGTGTGATATGATTATCTTTCAGCATAATCATGCTAGATAAATCATATCGGTGCATGTCCACACCACCAACCATCAATGCATATTTTTCTACCATTCGAAACCCTGGTGTGGTTTTACGAGAACCAGCAATTGTTCCTCTCCAGCCAGCTTTCTGAATTATATCTGTCATTCTTGCAGCTGCAGTGGCTACACCACTGGCTCGACACAATATATTTAATGCTACTCGCTCAGACAGAAGTAAACTTTTGGATGGTCCACTAACTTTGGCAACTTCTGTAATTGGGTGCAGTCGATCCCCTTCCTTCTGCAACCATGTCACCTGAAGATTAAGTTCTGCAAAAACAGCATTGACAAAAGGAATACCTGCCAGTACACCAGGAGATTTCATGTAAATAGTGAACTCACAACGCTGATCGCCAACTACACCTCCGCCGAAATCAAAACTACTGGTGTCTTCCAATAACCATTCACGAGCAAGGTTTTGTAAACGCAAAGGATGCAACACATTTTCCCACATCGTATAAAAATTGAAATAATCAAGAAAAATATGTTAGATTGAAAAAAAAAATATGATGAATAAAAGCGTAGAAAGGTTATTTTGCTGCAAAAACAGTCAATAGTTTGCTTCTTAGTGGTGATATAAGACGACAATAAATACAACAAAACTGGGATAAGAGAGATATCTTAATATTTCCTGATATTTAGCCGGTTTTGTAGCAATTATGACAGATAACCGGCTACTATTCTCAAAGTAAACAAAACATCTGATAATAATATAACCTGTTGTCACCAATTCCACAGTTCTAAATTTTGGTTGAATACAATAGTTTACAAGTATTTTTGTTTACTTATTTGCATGTATGTAATATTTTATCAAGCTAATTGAGTAAAATTATTTTTAGAACGCAAAATGTTTTAACAGCATACTTAATTTATATTTTGGCTTATAAAAGAAATACAATTTTTTAGAAGCAAAATTACTTGAAATTAGTTCCTTAATTTAGACTACTAATTCTCTATGCTACATTATGAATATTTTTTATTAAAAATTTTAATCATAAATATCTTTACTACTAGGATAATATATAATTCTAATAGTGCTTAATAGATACCGAAACTTGTTAAATAAGGCATTTCTGATTAGATTTCAGGTCAAGTCACATTTCTGAAAGCGGTTTTTCTGGCTTTCCGTAGCTGTTATTTCGATTCATGATTTGGCAATAACCTACTTGCCGTTTCTGAAAGAGAAGGGGAGACCGTAACTTTTTAAAGGTAAAGATTTCTGTCTGTTCGAGCTCGCAAGTGTATGCAGTACTTTTTTCTTATGTTAATTTGATTCAAAAAGGATTTTCTATTTCTTACGTGAGTTTTAGAAGTACACGTGTGTACTTTTCTGACAGGAATTCTATTTAGGTAAGTTAAGATTTTATTTTTAAATTTTGAATCGTGAAATATCAATACCGAAAATTTAATTTGATATGTTGTCTGCTAAGTATTCCTATTAAATACCTTTAAATATTTAATCTGAGTATTTCTGGTTTCAAAAATACATAAGTTAAATTTTAACATTAAGCGGTTCTATAATAGTTTCTTGTTTGTTAAAGTAAATTCAAAAATAAGAGTAACGAAAGTATTTTCATGATATTTTCAAATATATAACTATCATACCTATATTTCTGACAATGCACTTTTCCTGATTTAATTATTTATACATATTTGTGGTTGGTATATATTCTGTCGTTACGGTGCAGCATGGGCAAAGTTCCACTCCTTTCGGCTTATAGTAAAATATTCATATTCAGACGTTAAAACATATCTTAAGTAAGATGTTAAGGAATTTGTTTCATTTATTCGCATTATTATTACTGGAAGTTCTAGTTTTAATTTTTTTAAAAATATCTGTTGACAATTAATACATATTCTGGGTATTTCTTTTGATGATTGATTTCTTTTTCTTATTTAGATTAAGATGCATTAAGTTTTCATTAATTTAAATATGCTCAAAGAATACTTTCTCATACAGTTAGATTGATACCACATAATATTCATATCTCCTAATTTTATGTTTTTGTTTAATAATATTTCTGTTTAAATTCTTTTTATTAAAGGTAACATAGTAGGTTTTAAGTGAATTGAAATTATGCATTTAATCCTTCTTGGACATATTTTCAATTTTTATTTATTTAACCAATTTTATTCTTGTTATTTTTATATATGACTAAACATTTCCTATTACAGTATGTATATTTTAAAAATTTAATGTTATTTTAACAAAGGATATTTAATCCAAATTTGTTGCTGTATTTAATCTAAAAAAACATTTATGTAATATTAAGAATACATTTAAGATTTTTTTTGGGGGGGTAGGTATTATAAGCTGAATCAAATGGTAAAATTGAACTATTTTATAAGGAGTGATAATAAATTGTTTTAGGAAATCTTTTTTAGTGTATATACAAATATGTATCCAATATGTGTAATATAATATGTACATATGTATTCAATTTTTAGATTTATTTACTACTTATTTTAATTGTTACTCTTTTCTCAGAAAAAGATTATTTTGTATGTAATATTGTCTTTTAGTTTGATTATATTCAAATTCATTAATTTGACTTTAACAGTTGAATCTAACCAAAGTAATACTCTCTCAACCAGAAATATTTTTTAAAAAAATATTGCATATTTAAAAAAGTATTTTTTTATTGTTCATTTATTTAGTGAAATAATAGCAATTTTCTTTATACAGTTTTGATCTATACGATTTTATTTACTAGTTGACTAATTAAATTTTAAAGTGAATGTTATAATCTTACTGATTAGTAATTTGCAAGAACTTTATACTAGCAACAATTATTGTTGGATTTTTTAAAAAGATGTGTTTAAGTTCTAACTGAAATTTTTTTTTCTTCATTCATATTATGTTTATATGTTGCATGAGTAAATCTTGTTTTTAATGAGGAAATTAGCTTTGTGAATGGTTTATGTACTTCACATTTTTAGTTTAAACCTATTATATAATCAAATAATTTTCAAGTTAATTTTTACCTTGGAGAGGGAAAATATTTTATTATATAAGTAAAAATTTTAACTCTTATTATTGGTACAAAATGTAGATAATTATATGTGTAACTAGAATCATAGAATTAAAACTATTGCAAAATAAATGCATCTGAAGTATATAATACTAACTTTTAATAAAATATTTATGAAGTTGGTAATTTGATAAATCAAAATTTTATTGGAATTAACATATCTAAGGTTTTACCATACCAACCGCTTACTTTAATTATGCGATTTTCAGAATTATAACTAGATTTCTGTGTTAAACTTTATAGATATCTTTTTATATCTACTATCGATAAATTATGACTAATGATTTAAAAAAATTAATTATTCTGAGAAAAATAAAAATGTTTTTTTAATAAGCATTTATTTTAAGGATCCCTCTACATGTATTTTTTAAATAGTATGAATAATTAAATCTCAAGAAAAGTTATTTTTCAGTTCATTGGTTTTTTTTTATCATTCAAATTTGAAAATGCATTTAATTTTGAAATTCAATTATAATTAGTTAACATAGAGTAAAATGGTTATGTGCATATCATATAGTATTTCAAGTGCAAACAGTAGATTCTTATTTTATTTGAAACAATTTAAAAAGGGAATTAATCTTGAAATACTGTTTAAAAATAATTATTTTTAGGAATTTTTCAACTGTTTATTTTTTATAGTTTAAGAAAATTATTATTAGAAGCACAAATGCTGATGTTTTTATTAAAAAAATTTAAAATATCAATTTTTATGCAGTTATATTAGCATTGCAGTTCATTTAAGCTTTAAGGAATTTTTTAGACATTACCTATGTAGATATTGCAAGTAATTATCTGTTTTGTCCAATCTCAAAATATACAAATATTACATTTTCCTCTATATATTCAGATTGCAATAGAAAGTTTTTATCATGCCACAATCTTGTGAGAGCTTCTTCATAAGGTTTGATCAGCAATAAAAGTGAAAATTTCCTTTGGTTGATTTCAGTTGAATCAATTTTAGACAAATGCTTTTGACTGGATTCCAATATTGAAGTAAAATACATAACACATTTATTACACTGAAACATTTTTCATTATTATGATGTGTAGATTATGTTAATAATATGTTTCATAAAATGAAAAATTAAAATTTTGTATTTAGACCACTGAGATTTGGAAACCGATATCTTGCTTTAGTTTACGCGAGAATTGTTTTATACCAAATAAATCTTTATTAAATATTTACGAAAATGCCAAAAATTCAGGTTTTTAGGGTTAAAATAAATTATCTTTCGTGATTTGATCTCATAAAAAAGTTTGTAGAACTTTGTATTTTCAGGGGGGGGGGAAACCTATTCGATTTATGATACTAAAATGCATACTTCGAATTATATTGATTTCATATTTCTCCCTCCCCTGTTAAATGCACAGATTGAAATATTTAGAGAACCGCATTCCGATGCACATTTCCAACAATACATAAATATGAAAAGAAATGTTTTGAGGAGAAGGGGGACAAAATGTTTCATCAAAAAAATTTTTTTAACGGAAGATAACAGATGTCTGCACACTAAAAGGTAGCAAATCTCAGAATACACCTTTCCCAATTTGGAAGTCTTTTTTTCTTTTTGATTAAGCTCAAAGCACTAGCGAATATACAAAGGTGGTTTTCGGCTAAAGAAAAAGAAAATCCAATCCAGTCGATGAAAGCTATTTTTGAAACGGAAACGGGGTCAGCTCACACGGCTGATTCCTGTTCCCGAGTTTTACTTTTCCGACTTCCATGCCTCACTAGCGCGAAGACGTTCGATTCGCGGCATTATGTTCCATGTATTCCAAGACCTCTTACACAGCAGATCATTCCTGCCAGATGATCTCGAATCTTCTATTTTCGAATTCCCCAGTTTTTGCTCATGACATTCGGCCATCGCAATCTTTATTTCGATATTGAATTTAGAGAAAACAGTGTTTCTTAGGACTAGAGCTTTCGTAAATGTGGATGCAATTAATATATCCATGTACAAAGTGGTGGCGATTTTTTTATCCTCTTTTAATGAGGTACGAATGTGAAAACATTTTACGGAAAGCATGCATATTGTTTTTTCTCGCAAATGTGGAAGACAAATGAAAAATATCGAAAAGGTTTGAAAGACCTGTAACTCTCCAAACTGGAAAACAGCCATCTAGCAAGAAGGTATATTTGATGTGTTCTTATTTCTCAGGTGAAACAATATTTAGAATGTTTTTACTACTTATCATTTACCTGCATCGCATATCCAAATGTAAAACCCGATGGGGAAACGAATTTGTTAAAAAAAAAGTTAATAAACTGGGAATGTCTTGATGAAAATTCTCCTAAAAAATAAATTTGAAGATTAACTCTTAATCATCCTTAAACCGCATTCCACCCAAATCGTTCGTCATCTGTGACGGCTGTGCTCTTATCAATTCAGCTAAGGCGAGTGTGTCTAATCTTTGGTAATTTCCAAGAAATGAGGCATAGTCATTTTGCCAACAGACAGACACACTTTCACTTTTATCAGAATTAAAGGGAATCAAGAGTCCTGTAAGTAGTGGAATACCGACATTCCTCTTGGGTACTGTTGAAAGGTGATACTTAAACTAAATTTCCGCAAAGATCAAAATAAGTCCGGAATTAGAAAAAAGCGTGTAGTCGCTGAGGAAAAATGCTAAATGTGAATTAGTTGGAAAATTATCAGTGAACTGCACTTGTTCTATTCCTCCCCTTTCTAGAATAAATGTAATAAAAATTTCGTGTTTTTTGCCGACATTATCTGAGCATTGTAATTTCTTTCAATTTGACGGGCTTTTTGTGAGCAGAAGCGTAGACAGCATATCGTTCCTTTTCGAAATGCCGGACTGAAAATGATTGTATAATAAATACGTGACTTATGAACATTGTTTTATTCCCAATTTCGCTTCGATTTAATTCGAGCTATTTTTGTTTTAATAATACTCAACGAACTACAAGTGTGATTTTTTTCTCTTTTTCTCGCTCCGTTATGAAAGTGTTAAAGCACATGAATATGGAAATTAGTTTCGCACGAAAAGTAGAACAGTATTTAGTTTTAGTTGTAAAATTTATTAAAAAAGTGCTCTGTTCTGTGGCTGCTTGACTTAATATCAATTAAGTGTGAATAATTCCATTGCGGAGTGTGATTCATGTTTTTACTTTATGGTATGTGATGTAGAGGAAAAAATATTCTATTCGTCCCCCCTCCCCCTAAAAAAATCGAACTCGAGATTTTGATTAATCTCCACGTGTTTTAGATCACCCTGAATTCGATAAACAATTTTGAAAAATGTTCATCTATCTGTCTGACAAAAACAACTTTAAAAAACCGCTATGAGCTATCGCGGATGAAATTTAATTACAATAAATTTGTAAATTTCTGTCAAATTTTGTGCAAAATTGCTTTCAGAGGAAGTTTGTCTTTCCGGCTCTTTGAGTATCAGTTAATAAAACTACAAAACAAAGAGCTAGATGGATAAAATTCGGCTCACACATTTACCATTTACAGCGTAGACACCTGTCAAATTTTGAATCATAAGGGATTGGGTTGATCATTCGTCGGTCTGTACTTTCAGAACACGATTACTCAAAAACTCAGTGGTTTATATAAAACAACTTGGTATGCGATTTTGTGTCAAGTATAGTTCTATGTCAGATATTTGTTGGAATCGATTGACAGAAACGTGTCCGAAATGCGATTTTGATTTTCGATTATTAAACGAATGCTAGGGATTAGACGCCAGATAACTCTCCAAGGCTGACTAAATACATCCAGTAAGAATGTTCAATTCACGCCCAGAGTTTAAGGTTGCATAATTATAGTCCCATTTCTTGCAATGTGTTCTCTAGTATAACACCTTTACTTGAAGTATGGGAGAAAGTTTTGGGAGGACTCCACACTACGGTTAGGTTATATTTTTCTTTACAAGTTAGAAAATATTATTATATCTTTAATTCATATTTTTCAGATCATTTTTTTACTGCTTCGCAAGGCTAGTGGCCACAATACTGTTCACCTTTTATAGTATAACTTATTCAAAATGAAGCGTACCGCCTTTCGGAATTTGAAGCGTAAATTGAACAATTTAGGTGTTTTACAGAAGTACCTTAATTTTAAGGAGTTCTAAAAAAATTAATCTAGTTTTTAAATTGCAATAAGAGTTGCCAAACTAAAGATTTCATCTAAATATATTATACTAAACGGTTTTTATCAAATTCCTTGATTTTCTAATTCTATTTGCAAAATTTTAAACAGATTTCGCCTAAATTTTTATTGTAATGTTTGATTCACAAGATGCACCTACAGGACATTTCCTCGATCATGGTTCCCAGAACCGAAAATGACATCTCATTTCATCCTATAAAACCCACACTCGTTTACCACTCATGTGCTTTCGAGAGTAAGATATAATCATTTTACGCAGAAAGTCATTTTAGTGTTAAACTGCTGAAAAGAATGATTTTTCCACCTTATCTTGTGAACATAGTAACTATAATAATTTTATAAACTTAATTGATTTGTGGATTCTATTAGAAGAGTGAAATTCTGTGTGGATTCTATTAGAAGAGTGAAATTCTATACCGAGTTCATAGGTTGAACATCCATTTTAAAGAGTCTGAGAATTTGAACAGACATTATACATCATTTTTCTCCTTAAGGTAAACTCTATTTTTTGAAGAATCACATTAGATAGTCTCGTCATAACGGATAATTTTTGCTCTTTCTACATCTGGAATTCCTCAGAAGTTGAAAAATGATTGTCAACCCTTATCTTGAACTGCTTTTTAATTGAAGCTTGTGACACCACGGAAAGCTGTCATCGGCTGCTTCTTTCGACGTCGTTAGAGTCGTTAGGGCTTGGTGGTAAGGTTTCGGAGGGTTTCTGATTCGAGACCGATTCCACTAGAGAACCATGGTGTAAGCGAGTCTAGAGCACGTATAATCCGCCGTGGCCAAACATATTAGCGTTGGTGTGGTGTGAAAGCTTGGAGAGAGGGTTGAGTATCAGCCCAGTTGTCTTCGTCGTTTGATCTCTGTTCAAAATTACGAGGTTCACACCAAAATAGCCTGGTGTTTTTAAAACAGGACGTAAATATAAACTAATTCAACCTCGTAAGTCTAACTGTTATGAAAATAGTGGAGGAAAGGGATTTAACTTTCTTTTCTGTTCCCAAGTGGCACGGACATATAAATATATTTCAAGTGGAAGTAAATATTTTTATTTACTTCTAATTCGAAAGAACGGAAATCTAGGAAACGAAAAGCCTTTTTTTCCCCTTCTGGAAGCATCTCCCACCCCATTCATTCGTGAAAATGCCAAAGTGTCAGAGCCAAATGTAGATTGTTTTCAAGCCGTTCCTTCGTGCGTCCCTAATGCAGCCGATGTTCGCAATAAAAGCTTGTGGTGAATTTATCGGAATGCGAGTCTGATTTCCATACAATGCTCCTGTGCGAGAAAAAGAAGAGGGATAAATATTCTAACTGCATTTGTAACTGTAACTAATCGAGTGAGGAAAAAATAGGACCATGTCTTATGGAAATCAACTCTGGAAGCGAGAAAGTTTTTGGGGTTTGTCGAGCTCGATTCTTGAGTCATTCTACATTGACCCCCACACCCTTTTCTCTCCGATCTTTGCGAAAGCATATTTTCAAGTAAATTATGTGGAACGCCATAAAAAAACAACAACCCTGGAGCTATTCAGCGTTGGCTCATAACGCGACACTGGAAGCATACCCATTATAGTTTGATGAAAGGCTATAAACTTTCACAACCCTATTACGGATTTCAAATATCTATATATTTAAAAGAATAAGCGATATTTTCTGATTCAGTATGATTATCCCATGTCAGTACTACAAATCATTATATTACGCTTTTCACCGAATTGGTTCTTTTTTAGGTCGGATCTTTTATTGCTCTTAAATCGTTGATGACGGCGCGTCAATTTTCGTATCTCTCCCCATGGCGCGCTTTAAATCTTCGTCGGACGTTATAACATTTTTCAATTCATTAATATAGCACATTTACATTTTATTTTTGCGAAACGTAACCTTAACGTAACTCACCATGGAAAGAAGTTACCTTTTTTAAATAAATATATTGCATTTTTATTTTCTCGTACACTTAGTTATACAAAGAGTAGAATAATCATCAAAAAATTCGAATTCCATATTTTGACGAATGTGCTAATTTCAGGCGGCTCTGAGTTCAAAAAACATTTTTAGAAAATGTTCTTCTGTCTGTGTGTGACAAAGATAGCACAAAAAAAGCTTTAAACTAGACAGTTGAAATTTGGTATGCGGTATTTGCTTCAAATTTGCAGGTTTCTGTCAGATTTTGGAAAATCTGTTCCGAGAAAGTCCACCTGTTTGCTGTTTGTTAACACGATTTCTACAAAACGAAGAGATAAGTTGAATTTGGTACACAAATTTAGCATCTATATTATAAATAACTCGAACTTTGTCTCGAACTGTCGAACTTTGAGCCAAATCCAGCTATATATTGATTGTCTGACAGTCTGTTCTTCCAGAAACATATTCACACGATAGCTCAAAAATCACTTTAATATATCAAACCTGATATGGAATGTTGTGATTACGAGTTGCAATTTGGTGCCAAATCTTTGTTTCCATCAGTTTTAAAAAAAGTGTTTAAAATACAAATTTGAATTTTCAGGTACTATTAACCCTTGGCAGGGATTCGTTGCCAAATAAGGCACCAAGAATGTGACATTAGGTTCAATTAAGAAAGCTTAAATTCACACCAAAACAATGAATTAGGGATTGCCATTTAATAGAGCCTCCTCTCGAAAAAAAGTCTATTCAAATTTTTGTAATTTTGGAATCGTGATCCGCTCTAGTTAAGACCTTTTCTTTTAACGGATCATTGCATTTTTTTTTTCGTGTGTGTGTGTTTAAAACTTTGTTTCACTTTCTGTTTCTTCATAATATTCTGTTCAGTTAATGAGCATACTCTTTCATCCTTTGATTTAAATGATGAAACAAACTTTTTCGAGCAAGAATTTGATGAAAGAATGGAAATGGTTTGGATTTCTTTGCCTTATTAAAATCTATTGTTTAAAATTGTATTAAAAGTATTTCTAAAATATTCTTAAAAATCATAACACTTTAATTTGTATCTTTAAAAAACATTTTTTTAAAAAAAAATCATTAAGATTAGTTTTACGAATTAATATTTTCGGAAATTTTATCTGTGAAAAACAAAAATACCAATTTTTTGTTTTTTTAATTAACAAAAATTATAATTAAAACCAAGAAGAAAAAGGGGGGAAAAACACCTCATCACCGAATTGCAGTTTTACGCATTGAAGCATTCACATGCCGAATTAAGTTTTCTAGGCTGAACGGTCTGTTCACGCTCATACATACATACCCATACAGTTTTATTATTAGCTTAGCACGAAGAGTACATAATATTTTAACATTTATTTACTAGTTATTCAATTACTCTTCATTTTCAGTACTCAATCCTTCGTAAGTTTCCATTGAATTCAAACAACAAATGAACATTATAATCATCTATACTGTCACTTTCATCACTTCTGGCTTTTCAGTTTTTCTTTGTTTTAAAGTTTCTTTAGAACCTTTAGACTTCCTTATTATATCGAGAAGTGTCATCTTCGTTTAGTATGTAAACTTCTCAGTTGATTCTTTGCACATCTTGCTAACATTTGATTAGCTCGAAGAAATTTCGGTTCGACTCTCGGCATTATTTACAACCCTTCGCCTTTGCGGTCGCCGACATGCGAAATTGCTTCTTTCTTTCTTTCTCTCTCTTATATGCCAAGAGAAGTATTCTAATTATCAAAAGAATAACTATTGAAATTTTTATGAATCGTGTTTTTTACCTTCCCAAAACTGAATAGCACATTTTTAGAATTGTGCCTGGTGGACCGTGAATGTAGTAATTTAAAGACCTAAGATTACTCATGAAAATTTAGTATGTGGTCAAATTTGGATATTTTCATCAAATTTTAAAAGAATCCGTCCACTCGTTTGTTTTGGACCGCTGTAAAGACCACCACTCAAAACTAAACATGTCGATGGATGAAATTAAATAAGTCACTATATGAATTGCATTTCTTTTATCTATTTTTGGCCCTAGTTTCGTGCAAGATTCTAATGCATGTGATTGAGATAACTGAAGAACGCAACGAAATTGGATGAATCAGTTTCTGGCATATGCAGCTGGCCTATAACAAATTTTGGGCATAATCTTGTAAAAGAAGGCATCAAAGTGCGCTCTCGTTTCTCTTTGTGTTATAAACTACAAAACTTGCCATATATAGTGTTAATATCAAAGAAAGTTGGCGAGATCACGTCTACTGGTTTTGCAATTTTTCTTGTTTGGCATATTTATATAAGCTCCTTTCCTTGATATCACGAGTTCATTTGGCAGTTGCATTCCTTTTCGTTTGATCATTAGTTTTACTCTTATCTTTTTTTTTTTTTTTTTTTTTTTTTTTTGAAGGTGATTTGAATGAAAACCTTCCCTTCTTTTTCGAGCTGTTTTCTTTTTACATTTACTTAATTTTTTTTCCTTCTTTCTTATTATTCAATTCAGCTTGTTTTCATTTCCACTTGTAACCTCATAGACTAAATTTAAAAAAATTGCGATCGAAAGTATCCTTTTTGTAAGTTGCTTTTGTTTTTATTTCATTATTTCAGGAAAATTCATAGGAAAACGTATTATGTTAATTTTTCTGGAAATATAAATAGGATGATACGGATTTTTACGGAAATACACCATTAGAAATGAGATTTCTTTAATAATACTTAATTGCCTGAATCGAACCAAAAACTTAGCAATTCTGCCATGTCTATATAAATTGACTCGCATCTTGGATTGCTAATATTTTCGTGAACTATCTTAAACTAGGTGTTTTGCACACTATCGAAAAGGGTTTCTGCTGTAATTTCCGATGCGTAATGCTAAATAGCAACTTTCGTATGAACAAGGGTGTCTGCTCTCTTGTGCACTTGTTTGGCTTGAAGTAACTGAACTATCAATAGTCGCAAATTGAAAAAGTCTTAACTTTGATAACCAGTAGATCCGGCTATAGCGACAGGCATGGTTATAACTAAATGTCAAACGTTTTTCAATCCCCTCACTGCCTCCCCTTTTGTGCGGAACTCTAGAACAGTACATTTTGAACTCCAATCAAAAGCAGACATTGGGCAACGATTTTGTGAAACAATGCCGTGTATCATTAATATTCATGTATTTCCTGATCAGTATGAATCCAGTTCAGCAGATGCTGGGATCGAAATTTTTCTCTGATCTCCCCGAGGAAACTTTTTACTTTACACGCGATGGAATTAATGTCAGAGATAAAATTGATAGGTTCCGGCTTATCGGAAAATAAAAAGAAATTTTCGAGCTTGGATTTTTATCTGGGTCTTTGGTCCAAGTCAGGATGTTTATACGTTTTTATTTTTTTGAGTCTAAACTCGGTGAAATAAGGAAACTACATTGATTGATTAGATATCGTACAAGATAAGCGTACAAGTTTGAATTTACTCCAGTCTTCCTTAAATATGACCAAATGAAATAACATCTAATACAACACACCCCAATGAAAAAAAATTTGGATACCTGTTGAAAGTTGTCTTCAGAAGTCGCCATTTTACCCTAACGACTGAATGGTTTGATTGACGACGGTTTGTATTTCAGTCACAGACGTAGTTAATAACTAAATCTTAGGTCATTATTTTAGCCGAAAAATAAAGTTTGGCCATTTTTCTCCTATTCTGTGATTAAATTAACATTCAAATATTAGCTGGTATTCGAGATTGTTTAGAGTTTCGCTGTAAGAATGCACCGTCAATATTCTATTACCTCAATGACAGATAAACATGACAACCCAGATGTTTTTTTAAAATTTTTTTAATGTTTTGTGTGTGTGTGCGTGTGTGTGTGTGCGAATATGAAAAATATGGGAAAGAAAAAACCCCTGCAATATTTTTTTTAAGAATGGAACTTAATTATTTTAATTTGATATTTAAAAGATTCAGACTTTCTCGAGTTCGAATTTTATAGTTACATCTGTATGTCCGAGCAATTTAAGATTCAGAATAAATTAATTCAAACTTAATTTTAGATTAAATCAATTCAAAGTTAGAATAATTTGTTAAAAATATGGAATATTTTTGCTGGAATTCGATGACTATAGTATGTATTTATCCGCTAGTATTGTGAAAATTGTGACTTAAAAAAGTACAATTACCTGAATGGATAAAATTTAAAAAATATATTTATCATCGAATTATGAATTTATTTTATTTGATTTAATCTGTCGAAATTTTAATTATTTTTACGTGCTTATGTAAGATTTTTAAACAGAATGGGTTGGGCGTGTGAAATTTGTTCGGTCGTTACAGCAAAATTATCAATTTGTAAAAAAAAAATGTTCTTCTGTTTAGGAGGTGAAATTTATCGTGAATATGTATTCGTATTTTTTTCAGTGAATTTAAGTTTCAAAATCTGAAATAAAATAATGTCCTGCTAATTTAAAAAGATGAACACCTTCAACAAAATTTAGTGTAATTTTGTGTTTCTTCATATTGATACTGATGTTTCCCTGCACAAAATGACAGTACCAAGCGAACGTGCCATTTTTCTGGTCGACCATACTGATATAGCAAATAATAAAATAATCCTATGCGTTCAGGTTTTGTTAAAAAAAAATTCGTTATCATTTACTTTTTTCTAAAAATGAATCTAACTAATGCCCATAATGATGCCAATAAGTTCTGTCCTGAAGAAGATGCTGTAAGACTGCTGTAAGATGTTCTGAAAAATGATAGCATACCGTTCTCGGGTTTCAGTGAGCTTTATTGACCCAATTATGATGATCAAACTTTCCGCAATCATAAAAAAAGCGATTTAATCGAAATATTCCGATACGCGTATGCAAATACTGTAGAGTTGTGACTGCCGATGACGCTTTCGGTGAGTATCGTACGTCATACACCGAGAGCGTGAGAAGAGCAGATCTCATTCATCTTGATCGACAACGATTCAATTTCTTGTTTTGTAAACAAGTCCGTGCGTTAAACCGTCAATTGACTGTCTATTCTCGACTCGCGTCTGTCATTCAACCTCTCCAAACAGTGGATTTTTCTAAATTCAACTTTCATTTTACAAAGTGCTCTACGAAATCGGGGAGGAGGGGGTGGGAATTGTTCTTTGGAACATATACCAGTTTCTTTAATAGCTTGATAAGCAAAGAAAGATAATTTTTATCTGAAATTTTAAATTGATGGATCTACGTAAAAAAGAAATGCAATTTCCTATTAAAATGCAATAAAAGTGTGTATTATTTTGTACAATTTTTAAAACGATCCCTAAATGTAATTAATAATTTAAAAATTAAGTTTAATAGATTATTAAATTTAACTAAAAATGTAATGATTTATGAATTTTATAATTTATTTGATAATGATTAAGGAAGAGCAGCATCTTTTTGAAGATCGTTGCCATAAGGCTCACGTTTAACACTGATTTATCGGCGGAATCGTTGGGAATATATTTTTGCAAAGAATTTGACGTTAAAAAATATTTAATATTTTAAATTTAATGCATTAATTTTATATTTATACATTTAATTTATAATTTTCTTTATATATTTTGTATTTTGATTTTTATTTGTTTTACATGATTACATGTACCAGGAATCTTACCAGGAATTCAAATCTTTCTTTTAAAATGGTAATAGATTCTCTGTTCTCAATTAAATTATATCCAACTAAATTATACTCAAATGTAAACATTATGCAGTTAAAATGAGTTTATATTTTCAAACACCTGTAACTAATATTCTGTGTAATGGTGCTCCATATTTGAAAGTGCGAAATATACGGCTATGGTGTTTTTCATCGGTGATAAATTCAGTAATAGCGTCCTGTGTATTGTGACAAGCAGGCAAACACCGCGAAAACGCAGCCGAAGGAAAAAGCGTTGGTGACGGTTGTCGAGGAGCTTCGCGTCAGCCGAGTTAATTTGGCAGAGAAAAAAAAAGATGCCCGCTGGATCGTTTACGAAGCTCCGCGTGCTTTTGGTCTCTCGTTCGCACGGCTATATAAGGGACGGGTTGCCGCAGTTTCTCGGAAGAGTAGCGACTTGTTGTAGCGAGCTGATTACTATTCTCGCTTGTTATTAGTGAGCTGTGTTTACATTTGCTGTTAACGTTGTATTATTGAGCTCGCTGTGATTTACTGTTTTCTGTGCTGTACGATATCTGTTTTAAAGTCTGTTTATTGTGCGTAAGGCTTGTATTTAACCTTTTAGGGACTGTTGTATTTAACCTTTTAGGGACTGTTGTATT
Source organism: Argiope argentata (assembly GCA_026289955.1). Taxonomy (NCBI): domain Eukaryota; kingdom Metazoa; phylum Arthropoda; class Arachnida; order Araneae; family Araneidae; genus Argiope; species Argiope argentata. The sequence continues at coordinate 515,980 of JAOUZG010022257.1, forward strand.
TAACCTTTTAGGGACTGTTGCCTGATTGTTTTTATCTGAAGTTTTCCTTTCTCAAGTCATCCTGCAAATAGCTGTAAATAAATTTGTTTGTGCTGTCCTCAAGTGAAGTCTATTCAATTCGAACCCGCTATGCTAAAAAAGTAACAGTATTGTTGTTTTTAGCTGTTACTGAGTATAATTGTTATTGAGAATTATTTCAAGAATCCGTTTTGAATTCTTTCCTTCGATTCATTTTTATAAACGAGTTGATAACTTTCAGATATTTTGGTTATATATTTTTTTGGAGATAATGTTAAAACATTTAAGCATATCCAGTGGTTATTTGTGTGTGCTTTCTTGATATTGGCCGAAGAAAAGATCATTGATGTTGGATGATCTTCTTTCAGTGTCTTAATATTATTGTACCATGATCCTTTTCAAACTGCAATATCGAGGTATCACTGGCGTTAAATATTTTAAAATGTTCTATTACCATTTCTTTATTTTTTGATTATAATTGTAAAGAGACTATTCGTTTCATCGTATCTGATGTATAAGACTTTTGCGAAATTATTTTTTGATGATATTAACAGTTCTGTTGGGAATACTTCCAGTCATATTGTGCAATTTTTTTAATGATATAAAATTATTTTCACGGGTCATTGAATATGAATCGGTTGATGATAATTTTTATTCGTTATTTTTATAGTCGTTTCTCAATTGGGAAAATTTTATCCAGCTCTCTTGTGTTGTGAAATGTTCTAGATCATAAACTTCTGAGTTAGAGCGATAATTGCGATTTTTAATGTTTTACGCAATAGTTTGTCAAAATTGATACAAGATGATCTCTTTATTTTAACAACTATCACTGGATTATTTTTACTTGTCTATAATTGAATTATTCTTGACTTTTTTCGTTTGGTGGAGATTCTAGTTCCTAAAATAAATTACGTGTTTCACAATACCTATTCTTTGTTGCAGTTGTATACAAATGAGCTATTTCATTGTTTTCACATGATTGTACTGAATTGATTTGTTTTACTTATGATCATAGTGAAAATGAGATTCGAATCTCTAATCCATAGCATCGCAGTACGTTATTATTTATTGTTAATCATAGAATCGAATTTCACTCTAACATGAGATTCACTTCCATTGGATCCCATCTCGTGTAGATCTACTTGGTAGCAAAATAGCAGATAGGCTTGCAAAGAAAGGAAGCAGTCTGGCGAATTACATCTTCTATTGAACTCACATACTTATAACTCTGCTCTTGGGCGAGATCCCTGAATAAGAATGGGATGGTACACTCTACTCATGATTGGTTATAGGGTCAATAAGCCGGACCAGTCCTTATTTCACCCTTGTGACAGAAAAACCACTTGCCTATCGCGCCTTGCCAGTGGCCACTTCAAATGTCTTCCCTTCTACCAAGGTGAAAAATCTTATACTCTTTGCCTGAAATGCGTCAACATCAGGACTCTTCCCTTTTAAGATACGATTTATTTCCTTGGAAGGACGAAAAAAGCATGTGTAGCTCTGTATCAGGACTCGACTTATTGTCCAAATGATGCCATTAGGGGAAAAAATCCCCCATCTGGAAGTACGGAGCACCTACCAAGTGAGGGGGTGCACAGTTCATGTCACATCTAGCCGGAAATCCAATTTTCAAGTGTGAAAATCGGGGAATGTTAGAGCGGTCAATCAGGTGTCTCAGAGCAAGGGAGGTGAATCTTTAGTCTTATCAATAATATGCTGGATAATTTTAAAAAAAATTTCACCAAAGGTAGCAATACCCTTCAAAACAACGATTGGAAAAAGAAAAGTCGAGCACAGTACAGAAGTATTTAAGTTGTGTTTGTGTTACTATTATTTCTCTGCGTGACTTTACTTTTTTGCATGCACAACATCTTCACTGTTGTCCAATTTATGAGACACCATGTAGCATGTTGGCAGTCTAGGATACGAGGGCGAAAGTTAAGTGCATTTTTGTTTCTTTGATTGAGAAATGCCAAAAACATTGTCTGAAATGTTTCTTTGCTAATAAACTTGGGATGCGCATAGAGAATGTTTCGCATGTTGTTGAACTAGACTATTGCTCGGATATTGACCTTGTGGCCAGGGAAATTCACGGGATAATTATTACGAGTATGCAAACAAAACTTTAAAATTCTGTGTTAATCCCCCACCCGCGTCCCAATGTTATTCATTAGGGAGATAATTGTTTTTAATTACCCTGTGCATCTAAGAGGATAGAAAAGAAAATCACCATTTAATGGATAGTTAATGCGTCTTTTATCTGCAAGGCATCTTTGTGGAACAAATATCTTTTTTTTAATTAAAAATATATTTGAATTCTAATTATAAAATCTCTTAAGTAAAAGAATATATATCGAGTCGATCTAGCAGCAATAAAGGACAGAAGGCAAAAACAGCTTACAGCTCTAGTTTTCAGCTCATCATAAAACAATTTAATGCCTGATTACGGCACTTGTGCGATTTCGCATTTTGAGGCATGGAGACGAGAAGCCCTTCAAAATTCCGAGAGAGAAAAGGTTTCAGGTTTATTGGGACCGCAGCTGGGAGAGCTTTCTGATTGTGAGAGATAATCGGCCATTTCTGGTTTTTATTTATATTTTTTTTAAACTCATTCGGAAGCCTGTTACATTTGGGTTTCCAAAATCTGCTCCAGCTGTTTGTGTTCCCACTAGCTGTGTCGGCATTCCCTGCTTATTCATTTCATTCTGCAAAGATTCGAAACCATTCCCTTAACTTTTAGAGTACGAAGGGGAACTTCATGGCAGAATATCGGCTTTCGGATCCGAAGGCATTTTTGATTTTGGGTTCAAGGAAAATTCGTATGTACGAGCCCGGTGCTCTTTCTATCTGTAAATGTCAAACTTCCTTCCACTAATGCGGGCAGTTGGAGAGGAAAGGATGTCTGCTCAGATGCCGTTTTCACGTTTCATATTTACGAAGCTTATCCCAAAATATCACTCGTTTAGTTTCTCCATGGGTCGTTGCTTTAACTAAATTATGGCTGGACGAAATATTAAGCCTTAAAATGGCGATTTTCGCGAAAACTCGGCTACGTATCATTTAAGAACATGTTTTGATTTGAGGTTTTTGAAACCTCAAAATGCGTAGGCAACAAACTGGCGATTTATCGCTTTTGATGTACCCAATTTTCACTTTTAGGGTTATTAGAAAATAATGCAGAAGATTGTTACATTTGGCGATTTATCACCAAAAAATCATTTAAAAATAAAACTTAATTTGTAATTTAAAAGTTTAAGTCAATGGCAACGTTGTTAAATTTTTGTTATTGTTAAAATGCTTTTATCATGTAAGAACATGTTGTATTGATTTGAGTTCTTTGAAGCCACAAAATGAACTGGCAGAAAACTGGCGATTTATCGCTTGTGGGGCATCCATTTTCCTCTGTTAGGGTTATTAGAAAATGGTGAAAATGGTTAACATTTGGCAACTTATCACCAAAAAATTACAACTTGGCACGAATGTCCGCCATTTACCCGATTCTCAATATATAAACGCATGCGTATTCTCATAGTCGCAGGACTTTCAAACCTGTTTAAATTGGTTAATGACTTAAAGACAAACAATGCTTTAAAAATAATGGTCTCACAGGATATGAAATTTGAGATAGCAGATTTTAGTTTTTTTTATATTTTAGATAAGATGTCATGTTGTTTTAACCGTCTAATATTTTTTTTTCTTGTACACTGTTTTTAGCTGAGATATAAAGAATAAAATTAAACTAAAAGAAAAATTATTTGTTTACTTCCTTATTATTAGTCATATGATAGTAAATGTAATGTGCGGCAATAATTTTACAAATCTTTAGGAAATATATTTCAGCATATATATAATTTAATAGGAAAAAACGAAATAGCTTTTCTGTTTCGCGAAATGTATAAGATTTATTTAATTTCATTGTAATTCCCATAGAATCAAAGCTCTCTGCATTAGGACTTATTTTTTAAAACATAAATGAACTTTATTTGTGTAGACCTTGGCTTACTCTATCGTGACAAACCGACTTCATTGAAATTTTTTTTCTTCGGGGCATATTTATATCGTCGTAAGGATGTACGAATCATCCCCTCCAACCGTCTCATTTTCTGATTAGACTAACATTGTAGATATGATGTTCGTTATTGTCATATGCACATACACAACTTTTTTAAAAAATATTCAGGCACTCCTAGCAGTTGTTAACATATTTGTCTTATTAACTAGTGTAATTTCTTTGTTTCGTAATAAATTCAATAATTTTGATGACATTCCAAATTGTTCTTGTCTGTTTCTCTGATAGGATGGAAATACATTTTCGCTTCGTTTACAAAAGGTAGAAATCTTATGGTTGAGTTAAATGGAGAGGGGAGGGGGAGGATGCTGAGCGTGGGAAAAAAAACCCTAGTTGTATATGTTCCATCGTTGCTCGCAGGGAGGGTCTCGCTGTTACGTATTTATCTGTGTCTATTCTCAGTACGAAATTTCCGTGCTGTGGGGGAGGACGAGCCGCCCACGTACTGGCTTTGTTTGCCGAACTGGAATGACAAATATTTTTTGTATGGTTTGCGACCTTACTGGATTTCATGGTCATTTAGCTTCGGTAAGGTATTTTTATTTTCCTCTGACTTTGTGATGAGATGGGATACCGAGATCTATATAGGTTGTATTACGTCTATTTATCTCTACGTATATATTTCGAAATTTAAACAGTTCTTTTCCTTTATCAATTCCAGGATTCTTACACCGTAAAGATCCTGGCATTATTTTGCACCAGCATCCATGAAAACTATCTATCGATGATTCTCGGATTGCCTTAAATGCATTTCTTTATTGAAAATGTATTCTTTATACTATTTAGAAGACGGGCCCATCGAGACAGGCGAATATTCTATGAGCATCTCGTTCTACCTGTGTGTATAACGTTGACGTATATGGTGTAGAAATCGCTCTTAGTATTTATTGTCGAATGGTAGAGGTTAAATGTTGAATTAATTTGTGTACAAACGTTTCAGATTATTTCATTGGGTGTTTTTACAGCTGCAGAATGGTATTAGAAATATTCTGGAGAGAGCTCGCAATGTTGCTAAAAATTCCATTCAGTTAGCAGAAAAAAAATTAGGAAATAAGCATGAATTACAAAATTGAATTTCGATCATAAATAAGCTTAACTATCTCCAGATGAGTAATCTCCATGAGATACTGACGAAAATAAATGACTTTATCTTCCAAATATATAATTTCTCACAAAAGATTTTTCGTAATCTTGAAAGTTTTTTTTTTAAAAAAAGTACTTTTGATAATATTAATTCCGAATATAGGCATTTTTTTCTTTATTAAAACATTAAAATAATTGATTTGTTAGACAACAAAACAAAAGTTTTGATTTGCTCATTTGGTAAGAACGTTGATAAACGGAGTGAGGATATTTTACAGAAGATAGTTACAGAAAGATAGGGCACTCCCGGCCGACCAACAACGAGGTCTTTGCACAGTTTAACCGGAGAGGGCCATGCATAGCGTTATAAATAGTGATGGACGATTATATTATAAATTCAGATATTAATTTGCATTTACTAAGCCAATAGCGCAAAAAAAAATATTCTGGTACTGTTATTTTTATAAAAATATTGATATTTATGTGCGTAAAAATTTCATTTATTTCAGTTGTTGCGTCTTTTAGTTCTCACGTTTATGTGCGTACGAAATTACACGTGATCAACCCTTTAATGGTTTTGGTTCCAAATTTCATATAAACATACAATTCTCAAATGCTTAATTTGTGTATCAAATTTTATCTTTGTCTTTATCTTGTTCTTTTTTCTTTCTGGTTCTCAAACAGAGGGTCAGATAAACATAATTAAAAAAATGTTGTTTTTTTAAACATGGAGATTTGTCATAATCTCGAGTTTTGACGTTTAAACAGGGCCTGATTAAGGAAGGGGCATACGGAGCAGTTGCCCCGGGCACCCACATAAGCGGAGCCCCAACTCGAATATAAATTTGATTTTACGTTTCCTTCTTTAGTGAATGTTCTTCATTACTAAAGTAATAAAGCAGAGGCCGCCCCAAAGAAGTTTTTGCCCCGGGTCTCAAGTTGGTTAAGTCGGGCCCTGCGTGAAAAAAAATTATCTGTGTATTTGGTGCAAGAGAGAGTCAATGCGGATATCATTTGATTTTCAGGAATCGGGCCAATCCAGGACTTGACCAGGAATTAACATTAACATCTGATGAAGTGAATGAAAAAAGTTTCTCCGAGTTGATGAACGGCATGATTCTTGAAAATTGAGTTCTTTTTTTGATTTTTTCCGTGTGCAAAGTACGGAGAAATTCGCCAAGGATTCGAAGATTGTTCGCCAACTCGAGATTTTGAAAAATTTCCACTCTTTAGATCTGCCTGAGTTCGAAAAACACAGGTTTGGGAAAAAGTTCCTGTCCCTCTACTTGTCTTTTACAAAAATAATTGGAAAACAATTGAAGCCAGCGGACGAAATTCGGTATCCAGTCTTTACGCCAAATTTGTAGATTACTCATTAATCTCGTTTGAGTAAAATCTGTTTCCAGGAAGTCCATCTGTCCAAATATAAGTTAATATAATAGTTACAAAACGATAAAAGCTAGATAGATAAAACTCAGTATATAAAATGAACATTTAAAATACAGACAGCTGTTAAATTTGAGCCAAACTCAACTCTAGCCTTATTAAAGATTATTTTCAGAAACATGTAAACATGACTCTCAAAAACACTGACTTAATTATGTCAAATTTAGTGTGCAGTTATGTTATTATACTGTGGGATTTTTTGTTCAATTTTTTATTTTTATTTCAACCGGTTGAGAAAAGCGCGTTTAAAACAGAATTTCGTTTTCCTGATACTATGAACGCTTGGCAAGAATTAATCGCCAAATAACTAGTCCAGAATGGCACGTTAGATTCAGTAATATGCTATAATCGCATAAAAAAGTACCTTTTTAACTATTGTGCGCCAATGTCATGCAAGGCGTTCCTGGGTCAATACCTTAATTAGAGAGTGTGCGAGAAATTTTGGAAACCACTCCCGCTGTTGATTGAATTGGGTGACCGCATTTTGAACTTTTCTTCCTAGAGAGGTCACGGGTTACCTGTCAATGAGCGGCCCCTTGCCGTTTCTGGATATTTGAACGCAGTCTGTTTTGTCCCACCCGTGCTCGCAAGCCTGTCATCGCAATTGTCTGTTCTTGCTTGCGAGTGACGAGTGAGCAGATTGGAATCGGTGGGCGTCTTGAAGCTCCACTTGTAGAGATGAGCCGCGATAGGGTGACGTCAAGCACGGACGTCACACTCGTGCTAGAACGGACCTTCTTCCTCCGGTGCGGACGACACCCCCGAACCGCTAGCACGTGTTCCAGCCGGAGAGCAAGCAAAAGAAGAGAAGGAAATGAGCGCGAGTGGAAATTATACGACCTGACATAGTGCGCCTAAAAATAAAACAATGCGAAAAAGATCCAGCAACAAAAGGACGAACGCGCCGTAATTTACGGATCCTTGCGCAACTGCAGATGTAATCTCGTAGCAGATAAACTCATAATCGAGGATCTTCGGTACGGATTAAATTATGCCGACTTTCTTTCCCCAAAAGAATGGTAAAACTTTCATCTCTCATTTTTTTCTCTCTCAATCACTTAGAAGCCGAGATGGCGCTTGAGGACTGGTCTTGGCTTTTGACCGGAAGACTCCCAAGTTCGAAATCTGATTTCAATAAAGATATGTTGTAATACGAATCTGATGCTCGTTGGATTGAATAGAATTGATGTGACGCTGACGAGTTGTGCCAGCTCAGTGATCGTCTTCATCTTTAAATCATGATTCAAAATAAGATGTTTCTTTTTTACTCATCCTTCACATTCCTTTTAAACAGAATATTGTTTTGCTAAACAAAACCGAACTCACTCATTCCTCTTTTTCAAAAGTTTTCGTATCCCCCCTTTTTTTGTATACCGGTTGAGCAGTCTGACCTGTTGTCAACACGATAATTTCATAAGAGAAAAAGCTATATAGATGAAATGCAGTCCAAGCTAATCATCTGAAATTTAGGCCTGTGTCAAATTTAGAACCAAATAAGCTAAGGAGTCGAATTCTCGTCAGTCTGTACATTTGTAAGTGCAATAATTAAAAAAGCATTTGGTAAAATAAATTTGATTCACTTTTTGCATGCGAAGCTTATAAATTTTGATAACATTTGTCAAGGGATTATACGTTTTCATATATATGTAAACGTGATAGCTCCAAGGCAATGATTTAAATAAATGAAATTTGGTATGGGACCATGTTCTGTGTCATTTTTGAAGCAAAAATGTTTGTCCAAAATGCATATTCGCTTTCTGATACTTGTCTTTTAGCCTTATTCCGATTTTCTTAAAAAAGTATACGCACATTTGTAGACGTTTTTATACTATTGTTTATCAATGACAAGTTGTTTACAATATACAAGTCCCATTCTTCTTTACAACCCTATGAAGGACACAATTCTCATGTGCAGGATTTTGAAAATAAAAATCGGAGGACTCGTGGCGTTAAGGGTGTTTTCCAAGGGCTACAGATTTATGCGAGTAATCGGAAGTTATTACTGAGTATGCGAAAATTTTTCGGAGATGCTAGTCACGATACTTTTCTTTGAAACCGTAGTACGTTACGTGTCGTTCTTTCATTACATTATCCATAGCATCAATTGTGCATGCTCTAGTCCATATTATCCCGGAAGAAATGGAGTAATTCATGCTCTATGGATGTCCCGCGAGTGTGCTAGCGAATACGAATTATGTATTTATTACCTTCACTTTAAAAATCGTCAATATCATCGTCAGACCGAAAAATCGTCATGATGGCGGACATTGTGGTTCATAAAGATGAAAGTTTCTTCTATTCTATGAAAAGTGAGTGACGTATTAGAGTAATCTGACAAAGATTCTGCATTCATAATTTTTTTTTCAACAAGTAAATTTGTGTATCCTGCATTAACATTACAGTTTCGGATATCATACTGTACCACCTTTGTGATGGTTATCATCCAAGAAGTTCGTGGCATAGTTCAGGAAAGATTTACGCAAGTACTGGCATCTTGCAATCTTTTATTTGGAGATAGAATGTTTCTTCACTGCTAATCATTCTTTTTGACGTATTAACAGTTGACGATACCAACCGTATATCATCCTTTTGTAGGAAAAATTCATTACAAAATTTGAACTGATTTTAGAGCAAACAAGTCAGTGCTGTTTAACGTAAGTTCTATGTCAGTCACTGGTGACTGATAGCGTTCACTTATTTAGTATTCAGTCAGTGACCGGTGACTAACTTTGTACTTTTTGTTCCACCTGCATAAATCACTGTTTACTGACCATATAATTTTCGTTTAGGCTGCACTAGGCATTGTTGAGTGACGGTATATATTTAAAGAATTATATCCTGTGAATATATTTTTATCTGGAGGTCTCGAAATGATGTATCCAAATATCATTGCAGTCGTATAGCAGCTTTGCATAGATGCCTAATTGTCTGCGTATCAAAGAAACATCGTGGGTTAAATGGAAAGGACGCTATTAATTGTTTGGTCACTGCTTGGCGATATATTTTGATTTCTCAAGTGCCAGTTTGAAAGACCTAAATTTCTTTTAGTTATTTGTATGTATCGATCTTCATTTTTTGTAGTTTTGGCTACTAAATAGATTGTTCTATTAAACTTCCAGTTTCTTCGAATTGTTTCCGAAAAAATTATTTTCGGCAATTCAGGAGTCATAAACAATTTTACAAAATGAACGAACGAATCTTTTAATTTAGCTACAGTTCCTCCTCCGGTAAAATCATATACATGTGTCTTTGAATTCAAATCATGTGATATATCAAGAGAACTCGTACGCCCCATCCCGCTTTTGCACATTGCCCACCCCTACCTTTAACTTATCATATGACATTTCCCCCTTTTCTTCAAATGTTTGCCGTCAAATTTGACGATTCCTTAAGGTCATTCGTGATTTACTTTTGAACATAAAACTGTTTTGTGTTTTTCCCTTGACCACTTGCTAAGGAGAAATAGTCATCGACAAAACATGATAATGTTTGTAAATGTTTCCTATCCTAACTTGTTTTGCATAAAGTATCCTCCCGATAGGGCCCGAGTTAACCTATTTAGGGCCCGGGTCAAAAACTTCTTTGGGGCTCCTTTTGGTTCACTACTTTAATAATGAAGAACATTCATTAAAGAAGGAAACGTAAAATAAAATTTTTATTCGATTTGGGGGCACCCACTTATGTGGCGGCTCGGGGCAACTTCCCCGTATGCCCCTGCCTTATTCAGGCCCTGCCCCTCGATACATGCAAATCTTGACTTTCTCCTTTGAAGTGACAACTTTTCCCGTTTTTTTTTAATTTTATAACTTATAATTCTTGTTCTGGATTGTTAATATTGTTTCTATATTCCGTTTTGGTCGCACATTGTATTAAATTTGTTTTTCCGGAAGAGGCGACTTCTAGATTGACATTTAATCTAGATTGATATTTTAAAACTATTTTTTTTTTTCGAAATCTTTTCAGTGCATTTGGTGTATAGCCTATGTACCAAATTTCGTTGCAATCCGTTCACCTGTTTGCGTTGTAAGATGTTGTTTGTAGAAGTTTAACTATAACGACCCTGTATATCTCCTAAATTAATTTTCGTCCCTGCTCATGTAAATTGTGCTCATTCTCAGTGGACGCTTCGCTCACATCGTTTTTACTGCCATGTCAATTGCATGCTGACGTGTGTAGCACATCATTGGCAATTTTGTGACAAAGGAATTTCGACGTGATTTTTACGTCTTTGCAGTGCAAATGCTTAATTGATGGACATCATGGTAGTTAAAATGCTATGTAATATTTGAAAATATTACGCTCTGTGAAGAAGACCTGGAATTGGATCGATGACATTCGTGCTGGAAATTATTCATTGAAGCACGCAAAATTTTATTTGCAATGTATAAGAAACCTATTTCATTCTTATGATAGAATACTGGATCATTTGTAGTAATAATTGAGATTGTGTTAATGAATTTACTTCAGAAGTCATCTGGAATTTTAACAAAGCAATTAAAATGAGTACTCTTAGTTGTAAAAAGAACGAGCGTTTTTATTTAGCTGTTGTTATTAATCGATTAGTAATAAGTCAATTTATGTGCCACGTACCTTGACGTTTCTCTCTCTCACTCGCACGCACACGCACACACACACACGATTAATTTTGGTTCTGTAAAATTTACATAAAAGGCCAAATTTTTTAATTCGCAGTGTCTTCTATAGCCACATCCAAAACATGTTGGCCATTTGAAAGATGCACTCTCACACAAGATGCCATGAACATCATGGGACAATTTTAAATTGTAAGACCGCCCTCTTTTATTCACTTTTTTTCACATTAAAAATGAAAGCTGTTGAATCAAAAATATTATCATGAAATTAATTTTTTTTTGTTCCTTCGTTGTAAAGGTTTGGAAAATCCATCGATGTGTAACAAGGGGGGGAGGGAGATGTAGCTGGAAAGAGAATTTCTTCTTTCGAACGGACCCCGTGAATGACGCATCCTCTGTGTTGACAATTTGATTTGACAGCCTTCAACCTTCTATGGTATTATTATCGAAAAGATATCGTAATCGTAATTCGATTGTTTATCTAAAAAGATAAAATCTGAATGGCGAACAGGACTCGAGTTCATCTACCTCATGCTGCGTTTGAAGAAAAGAAAAATATAGACACTTTTGGATTCGTGATTTCTTGGGTTAGATTGATTATAGTATATATGCATATAAAATGCTAACATACTTAGCACTGCAGTCGAGTTTATTACTAATTGTCGAATTGCAACATTTAATTATAAACCAATCATTCGAATTTCAGACTACATTATTCATTAAGCATTTTTGTAATTGTACTGAGTCGAACTCTTCGCTAAGCTCATTAATGAACTGCAAAATATTATTAGAACTGTTGTGTACTGCAAAATATTCTCTTGACTGTGTCTCTAAAGCAGACATTCAGTCAGAGGAAAGGAGTTATAAAAGAAATCAGGCATAGGTTTCAAACAGTAAGTTCAATCAGGCGAAAATATTGGCTAAACACTGCCGGATAAGTAATCGTGGTCGACTTAAGATTAATGTACGGACTCTCTTTAGCACTTCAAAATCGTGCCAACTGTCCGAAAATTCTCTAAATATCAGCAATTCTGAGTGCATACCAGAAATGCTAACAAATGGCTCATAAAATTTAGTTAAAAAATTGTCACTTATACCTGGCGAGAAATCATTGCAAAATATTTCAGTTTTGGCATCTGTCTCGCCGTAATCGTTAACAAGGGAAAATGTTTTTTAAAGATATGAATCCCATGTTAATAATTATTTAAAAACTCAATAATCTAGGCGAGCGAACGGGTCGCCAAAAGCGTCTAACTATGGTTTATTTTATAATTTGATTGGAAGTTTTATTTAATAAGGAATTAGTTAACGAATATAAGAAATTTTAAAATTCTTTTTACACTTTGATATCAAATTAATATATAATGTTAGTTAAAATATGGTTATATTAAGACAAAATGGCAGTTGTAGTAAAGATATATCATTTAAAAAATATTTCATCGTATTTCAAAATATTTTTTCATTTAAAAATATTTTAATTGTATTTTACCGCAATTTATTTGACATAAAATGAAATTTAACCTGCACAAATGCATTACGAATACCTGAAAAACAGCAGTAAGCCCCCCCCCACCATCACAAATTTCTCATATCCGCTCAAATAAAGACGTTATACCAGAGAATGCGTTGTGTGGCATTGATATATAAGGATTACGAAGTATTAATTTTGGCATGAAAGTATTTTTACTGAAACTATCACGATATCCCTTCAGAGTGTTTTTGGTGATTAATACTTGGAATGCGATTAATACTATCCGAAAATTGAATTTATTTTAGACGTGGTTTTCTGAATCCATTTAAGCAGAAATTTGACATAAAATTATATTTGTAGTCACAAAATATCCTACCGAATTTTGTATATTTGTCATTGCGTATTTGAATTATAGCGATTTTGTGTCTTTAAGTACAGACCGACGGATGTTAACTTCCTTGTAGTATTGGGGGAAAAATTGAAAAGTGTCTACGCTTTAGAATTAAAATCTGTTTTATGATTTTTATTCATCTAGTTCTATTCATTCTGTAGTTAATGTGTTAAGTTGTGTTTGAATAGCAGCACAGGCTTCTTCTGAATGGATTTTGCTCAAAATTTTATAGAAATGTATATATTTGGCGTTAAGATCGGATACCAAATTCCATCCATTTAGCTAAAAGCATTATTGATTTATCTTTGTCATAGACAGACGGACGAGCATTTTTCAGAAATGTTTTTCAAACTCGGAGAGGTTTGAACCGTAGAGATTCGACAAAATCTTCAGTTCTAATTTTTTGAAGTTTACAATACTTTATACAATCTATAAAAGAAAATAAAGTAAAAAAGATTAAAATGAAATCTGCTATGCATATTTCAATATCATGTCAGAACATCATTTTTTTGAACGGCCAAGCACCACGTGCTCGTGCAAGTTAAATTATATTTTTATTCATTTTCATCGTTTCATTGAATGAGTCACTTTAATATTGCAAACGATCAAAAAGAAACTTTGTCTCACCTTTATTGTTTAAAATATCTCATTTCCAATTTATTTCCTTTCATATGGTCAAGTATTTAAAATGACATTTTTCTAGGTTTTATTTGCAGTAGAAATTAACTTTAAAAAAAAAAATCAGAGCTTTTGTAAATGCAATGGAAACGCGTTGTTAAAAGCTGATTTTTTGAGATGTTGGTGCAGATAATAAAATGTTTATTTTTCGCCTTCGAATTTTTGTTGACGCCAGAAAACCTCATTCCCAAATTAATATCATGTTCTGACATGATAAAAACTTTTATTAATTCTTTACCATCACGTTGTCTGAAAAAGCTTAAATTAAGAGATTCCATTGCAAATTAAATCTAAAAGATTGTATTTGCCAGCCCGTATCTGTAGAAATGAAATATGAAACGGGATACTTTCTTGAAAGGTAAGTGCAATAAAAAGGTTCCTTTGAACTTCCAAAATATTTATATTAATTCATTCGTTCTGTAGTATTATAATTCAACCTAGTTTATATGCAAATACAAGATGATGGGGCCCCACTCATAATTTCTAAAGAATTGGTATTAAGCAAGTACAGTCTGAAAGGAAAAATAGTCTGAATGAAATAAGATACTATTTTATGTAGTTTGAGTCCGCTACATGTTCTGATGAAATGCGAATTTTATATTTTCATACAGTTTCTTGGTACTCTTAAACGTATTTACTAAATATTCTTGAGACACGAATATTTTAAAGAAGTTCCACTCTATTATAACTAAAACCGAGAGAGTGATGCAAATTTGAAATACTATTACTATTTATTAATATTCATAAAAAAAGAGTGATTTCAGGATAATCCATTCATCGTCTTATAGTAGATGCGCCTATCAGTTTTTTTAAAGGTTGATCAGTTTAAAATTACGTAATTTTTGTTTATTCTAAAATAATGATGTAAGACCAAAGAACTGTATAACATTTATTTAGATTTCATAATTTTTTTTCATAAGTACATACATTGAAAAAAAATATTTTCACGCTATTTATATCCTTTTGAAAGTAAAACTAAAAACTGAATTTTATGATGAAACAGATAAATTTTAATCGAATAAATCTTTAAAATGCTGTCTGTATTCCTTTTTTTTAAAAAATTTCGAATAAAATATTAAAGAATGGGAGCTGATAGAAAAACATATTCATAGAAAATGAATAAAATGATGTAAATCTTCTGTAATAGTATCTACGTGAGTATCAAGATTCGAAGCTTAAAAATATTTTACTGAAAAAGCTATTGAAGGATCAAGTTTAATTTCATATTGAATAGAACATTTTAGTTAGCTGGGTGTTAATTAACAATAAAAAAGAATGGGTGTTAGTGCTATAATGAAACAAATCGTTATAACTCGAGCTACCAAACTTGGTATAAATACGCTTTGAAGCGCAAGAATTTGTTCCTTACGTCATTCTTTAAAAAATCAGTAACATTTTTGTCCTCTTAATGACTTCTGAAAGTATTATAACAAGTCATATTTATAGTATCTTATACCTTTGGCACTTAACACCGGATATCACCTGCATTCACATAGCCTCGGAGACGAGCGCCGGCTGTATCCGCTCAAGAGCCTTTTTTGGAGAGCAATGATTCTTGTGAACGTTGCGCGTATTTGGCAAAAGCAATAAACCACACGAATCGAAAGTATTTGTTCAACCTTCCTTTTTTATTACTAAATGTTAAAAAGAAGTAAACAATTATCGAGAAGTGAGCAATCCTTCGAAAAAAAAAAGCAATTGAAGGGATTTTTGTATGATGCGCCCACTTGCTGCCCAAATTCTTATTTCCTTGAATCTTTTGCTTGATCCTTATTTCTTACCGATTACGAAACTGGACGACTGGCATTATAAAACAACCGAATTAGAATTAATGATATTCACTGATGGCATATGCATTCATTTTCAAGATTATATATTCCTGAAATATGCTGTAAGTTGTATCTTAGAAATGCTATTAAATTAATACTTCAATTGAAGTTTGATTTTTTTTTGAATGAATAAATTATGGGTTTTTTTTTTCGTGACTTCACATTTATTTATTTGGAAAAATTACTCGGATTTTGAGGGAATTTTATTTTTTGAACTTCCAGCTTCCGCATACATAAGTAATGGGCAAACATCTGATATTGTAGCGCAGCATCAGCCTGCGTAAGATTGAAATTAACGAGGATATAAATCTACACTCAGTGTTGCATTGCTTGGCCTTTCATTGAACCAAATGGAAGCTGTTATTTTGAATAATTACCTTTAAAATAGAAGTTGACGATTTACGTTTATTTATGGAAACATATAAGGGGCAGCTGCAACGACATGCCTCATTTTTTATGGCATAGATTGTTAGTTAACTGTTTTTCACTTGAATGAATTTCAAGATTTTGAATTAAAATTGCGTGCGGAAATTATTGGAAGAAAGACTGGCCATTAAGAATGAATCAAGAGTCATAATTTCGAAACTCGGAACCACGGAAGTTCTACCTTATGTAGGGGGTCTAACATTCATTCAATTTGCTAAGGATATTAGAATATTGTTGACTGAAGTACTTTTTTTGGCATCTCCTACCTTCGATTCACCATTACAAAGGGACGGTGTTTCTTTAAAACCGTATGTTGGTTTAACTAAATCATTAAAATTTATAACAATTTTCTTTTAATTCAATTTTTTTTTGTCATTTAATATCTGCTTTTGTCTGTTGAACGATTCGAATTTATACTCACACGCTATACATGTTGAACGGGCTGCATCGATTTAGTTTTGAAATCCATTGTGAAGCAGTAGACAAAAGAATTGATTCTTCGAGTCATTGAATGAGCTTGAGTTTTAAACCTGACTTTATAAGTTCTGCTCGAGTTTTCTAGACATATTCACTTCTACGAAATGTATAAGATGCCACAAACAACTTCATTTTATTTATTTTAATTGAAACTATTAAGAAATTCAAATTAAAAAAAAGATTTTTTACTCTTTTCCGATTTTAAAAGCTGGAAATGACTGCTAATTGCGATAGGGTGACATATATAGAAAGTCACGAATAGACAAATCGCAAATCTTTCCATTCCTGTTGTTATTCTCGTGTTCCGCTTTACAACGGAAGAAGGGGTGCAGTAGCTTCTGAGGGTTGTTTGGACCTCTGTGACCCGAGGACAGAGGCTCTATTGCTTAAAGAATTCAGTGAAATTAAGCAAATTTTGTATCAAATATAGCTTTATTCTCATAAATTAAATTTTGTCTAAATAAATAATTAAAAAAACTATGGGATTATTCTATAGATCATAATGATAATCTTTGATTTCGACGTGCTGTCATCTTAAATTACCATTACCATTTTTCTATTTTTATAACTTTTATTATATTTGAGTGATTAATAACTTTCCAAAATATTCAGCACAATTTTAATCTGAACTAAAATAGTTCACGATTTTTCAAAATTTTTAAGGCTCCTTCTCAACTGATCTTGAAATTTCGGTAGTTTCACTGGTACCTTGTCTCTTGTTTTCAGATTGCCAATCAAATGTATTCACTTTCTCTTCATAGTTTACCTATCTCACAATGATTTTTGTCATAGGTAGTTTCAACATTTCAGTAAAATTTAGGCATTATGTATCTGAAGTTGCTGTAGAATACACTTTCAACCAAATTTAATAACTTTAAAAAAAATGATTAAAATTATTTACGTATAAAGTAAAAAGTGTATATATATATATATATATATATATATATATATATATATATATATATATATTGAAGTTATTTAATTCCAGTTAGGAAAGACCACATGGTTGGTTACGTTATCGTTGTAATTATTGGTTAATCATTACTTTCCACAATTTGTTTTGCAGATCTTAAAATAAAATATTTGATTGAATGTGGAAGTAGGAAAAGTGTCGATAGCTGATTGCACTCGGCCCAAGAGTGTGTGTGATATGGCACAATAGGCATTCATCCAACCGTTTTCGTTACGTACGAGTTGAGTTGTAATGAGTAGGCAGCGTGACACATATCGTTCTGCGGTTTAAAAGATATTTTTTCAATAAACGGAAGTGAAAAAGGGTTTTTAATTGTTTAGAATGCAACCTTGAGCTGAAAGATTGTGCAACACCCTTTTCTCTCGCTCTGTCTGAGGTAGAGTATTTGAAAAGACACGTGTGGCTGGCAGCGGCGGGGAGGCTTCTCCTTTCGAGCGAAGCCTGCCACGAGTCATTCAAATTTCCAAACATAGTTCTTTCGGCCTTCGGTATTTTTTTCAGGTTTGCTGTTAATGTGTTTTTTATTGTCACCGAGAAACAAAACAAGGTTTGAATTCTCTTCATTCATCCGTGCTCATTTTGCTTTCTTATGTGCAGCGTATTTGTAAGTTAATCGGTTTTCTGAAATTGTCTTTCGTCCTTTTTTGTGGATGGTTGCATTCTTTCAAAAGCGTTATAAAAAGACTCGATACAAAAGGAAATGATAAAGAGTAAAATATAATATAATGAATTTCGTGGGTTTTTTTTTCTTTTGCATTATAATGTCGATTAGGAAAGCTTTAATGAAATCAGATGTGAAAATTTATAATTGACTGGAATAAGTTTTGATGTAAAAAAAAAAGTGTGGAAAAATTCTATTGTGCTAGAGTCAATTTTGACTCATGATACGCATTTGGATTTCAAAGTTCGCTACAATCTGCGTCATTTTCCTGATATTAATTAAAATTTCTAAATACATAAAGTGTAATTGAGCGGTGATGATCGAATAGCAAAATGCTATTTGTTTTTTGATTATTTTTTTTTACTGACCGCTGTCATTCTCAATTACTCTTTTATCATATTTGTCATGTGCTTGAAAGGCTTTTAAGTGGCAAAGGCAGATTTCCAAAAGTAACAATTTTTAATTATTTTTTTTAATTGTTTAAAAATATACAATAAAAATCGCAATCTTTAAAAAAAGTTTTTTTAAATAATCCAATCGTATCTTTTATAGATCTCTAAACAGAATCTATAGAAGATACGAATTGATTTAATGATAGTCTTATCATTTTCAATTAAGTTGACACAGTTGCGATTTATAAAGGAAGAAAATTCATAACTCCTGATTCTCCCTTCCTTGCCCGTCGATGACTGAAAGTAATTATTAGATCCTTATTAAAACCCACAAACCTGTCGTCCAACTATTATGTCGATAGAAGCAGCGTAGATCAGGTCGGTGCGTAATTTGTTTCCGAATTCGTAAGACTGGCACTTTTCTGTAACTGGACGCCCCTTCCATCCAATTATCCAGGCTCGAGTGTATTGAAGAATGTGTTTCTGAAGTCCCCGCCTCTCATGTTATAACTGTTCACTGTGCATTTGTAGCAATGTGTGCCGGTGCAAGAGTTCCGGCGCGATTAACTGGCATGTTACGCAAGAACCGGTCGCGAGGCCGGAACACTTGATTTCCGGCGGCCTTTTCTGGGCCGCTTCACTCCCTTCTTTACCTGGTTACCTAATTAGGCAAATTTCTTTCAATCCAGTTCTGTTTTCCTTTGTTTTCGGGGTAGTGGAACATTGAGAGATAGATGCACCTCTTTTTGTGAATGCGTGTTAACACTGGCTACTCGGATTTTGAATTACAATATATGGAATATCAACAATGTCGTCCTTATTCACACATATACACTTCGTCGATTGCTAAGTATACAATGTTATTGTAATGAGACGAACATTTGAAATCGAGATTAAGACGAATCCCCATGTTTTAAACCTACGCCCGGGATAAAAAAATATCCTCATGGAATTATGTTAGCCTGCGAACAATCGATTATTTACATATGCATCGAGCTAGATGGATGAATTTTTTCACGTAATCTTTGTACCAAAACTGTACTTTTCTGTCTGGGGAAGTCTTTCTCACTTTTTATCGGTATTCTTGCAAACAAATGGAATGGCATCAATTTTTTCACATACTATTTAATAAAATATCCCCCCCCTTACCTACTGCCCACACAGACAGACACAAATGAGAACACCTTGCATGGTGTTGGTATACAATAATTGCATAACATGCGGGAAATAGTGTCCGAAAATCGAATGTGTATTTTAGACACATTTTCCCCAACTGTTCAAATCCAAAATTTGATACGGAGCTCAAAATTAGAAAGAAATCTATAAATTTTGTATGAAACCAATAAGCCAGATTTCATCCGTTTATTTCTAAGCGTTTTTGAGTTATCTTGTCACAATCAGACAAATATTTTCCAGAAATGTGTTTTTTGAACTCGGGGGGGGGGGGGTTAGAAACATGGAATTTCGTCGAAATCTCGAAATCGTATTTTTATTTTTTAACGATTATAATATTTCCTCTATTCTTCGTATACGACAAAGTAAAAATAGAACACTAAACGATTGAAAACTTTATTACCCGTATAGCTTATCTGTCGACTTGTAAACCTTTTGTGAATTAGGACTCAAATACTTTTTCTGGTTGACTGCGTATCTGCAGATCAGGTCAATTGTATGTTCGCGTTTACCAGAAAGAAAACAATGAATAAGAATGAATTTAGATTTGTTTTCTCATCCTCAAAATTGTTCATTATTATCATATTTTGGGAATTTGTTGCTTAAAGAAAGAGTGCAAAATTTACTGCTTTTCTACTCTATATGAAGAAGCATAAAATGTAGAAATTCGGAGAAGGATACTCTTTCTCCGTCGACTCTTCCATGTAAAAGATTTTTTTTAAAAAAATTATTTATTCATTCAAAAGGATACTCATTTGGATCATTTTCACTTTTAACAAGTAATATAAAAAACAATTTCTTAAAATCAATTCCTACTTTGGATATTAATTATTTTTATTTTAGTTATTTTTTTTATCAAATAATTACAATTCTTGTTTTCATGTTCCGCTTTACAGCGGAATGAGGGGTGCAGTAGCTTCTGAGGGTATGGACCCCTGAGCACTCGAATAACGACTACCTTTGACCCAGTACCCCCAATGGTATAGCTCCAGACATGGAGAACTTTGCGACCAGATTGGAACTCGCAGCACAAGGGATGCGAATCCGACACTCTGAAAACCAGGCTATCCCGGCCCAACAATTACAATCACTGTAAAGAAATATTATAAAGGCGAGAAGGTTACTTTTTAATGAATAAAAAATCAATGAATTAATATTAGAAAAAACTGTAGCATCAAATGTCATCCACTACAAGTTTAAAAAAATGACTCGAACTTGATTGAATGAATAGAAATAATTTTAAAGACGGTTGAAAATTAGAACCAGATATATAATATAGGGGAAGTGTGAGCTGATAGTAGGAATTGAAAAAAGACGATAAATGTAGGGAATTAAGTTTATTTTCTTAAATTTTACATAATATACGTACAAAAGTAGAATAACGATTTCTGTTGGTATCTCTGTGTAGATAACAATGAAAGAAATAGTAATCTGTACCGATAAGGTCTACTTAACGTTATCATATGGCGTAAATACACAGCTCATGCCAATTTATATCTTGCTATATTTTGCTTTTTTAAGATTATAATAGTAAGCAAATGTTTGATGCGCGTGGGAATTAAATTGTGCAACACATGCCATGTGTATCATATGACTGACCAAAGAATTATTCCACTCCTTAGTCACCTAAATAAACGCAAGCATAGATTCTCAGTAAATAGGATTAGATGGCCCTTTATGATTAGACATGGCTGGCGTATTTATTTAATGTAATCTGGGACTGTATCTAGAAAGCAATATGAGAAACAGAATTCTGCACCGATGGGGTCAGTTCCCTTGGCGACGCGGTAAATGCCACTGCCGTTGGATTGATTCAATGTATCGAGTGGATTATATCCAGAAATTGAAAAAAAGCATAGGGTTTACTGAATATTTTAATTCATTCTGGTTACACATTGAATTAATATAATAACTGAAATTAAACTTTGACTAGAAATATATAAAAATTCTTTGAATTATTATCGCTGCTTGTTGATTATAATTTTAAGTTATACACAAAATATTATTTTTTAAATGAAGAAATGGATCGTTTTGGATATGAGAAATTGTGCCCATCAAATTGTTTCATTTATAAACTCTGTATTTTCATACTATTTCATACTGTTTTGTGTGTGTGTGTGTGTGTGTGTGTTCGATGCGTATGCATTTATAAGCTGACATCAACACCGTGTCTATTATAATATATGCGAGCGGAAAAAATACCTTCAAGTGTATTGCTGTATATATGTTTATGTGCAGATTTGACATAAAATTTGTACTCCACGTAAAAAAAAAGACAAGCACACCAAATATATTGAACACATTCTTTTGAACTAGAACTAATTAATCGCGATATCGACTCGGTTAATATAAACACTGCAAGAAACTTATTGTAATAGGTTTCATTTTGATTGGGAAATTTTCTTGAATTGTAAATTTTCTCATAAATCCGAATACTTCTAACATTTCATTTCGGCACAAAAATTTGCTGTTACATTGAAGTCAAATATTTTTCTAGCAACTTAGATATTTTTGATATCAATGTGAAGCCTCTATTTAGGGAAGAGGAGGAATTGTATCACGAAAAAGAAGAGGGCGAAAATTTGTATTGCGGCGAATAATCTTTGCCTCTAAAAAATGTCTTTGGCTTTGTGAGGTGCTTTACAACTTCTAAAAAAATTGCTTCCCTGCAGTTGTTTTCTCATTGTTTACGAATAGTGAAGGAGTGAAGGAGAATTATTTCAATCATATTTTCAAAACAAGTTTATTAAAAAATCACTTTTAATATTTTCTTATTAAATTAATAAAATAATGAAATGCTTTAGAGTTTAATTTATAATTCATTACTATTGTTGTACAATCTTGTATTTTCAAGTTATTACCTGATAATGCAGTGTGAGGTCAAAATTGAATGAGTCGATTTACTGATAAACAAGTTGTGGAAATACTGATATTGTCGTCAATACATGTAAAAAAAATTCGACATTATTTTAATAACCAATAAATGAAAATCGATTACAAAATTCCCTCTTGATGGACATGAAATAAAAATCAAATGGAATATAATAGTATGAAAAGCAATTGTTAGTTATAAATAGAAGTAGCTTTTAGATGAGAATTGGAATCTGCTTTTTAGAGGTCTGTAGGATTTCGAATCTCAGCAAATCTGCGAGATCCTTTTGTACTACTAATTTTCAGTAGCAAATTTCGACGAGCTGAAATTTCTGATCACTTTCTTAAACACAGGCTACGACATATCGCTTATTGAAAAAGGAAATAGAAATGGGATTTTAAAGAAACAGCGAAAGCAAATGACATGTTCTTAATGCAACTTAAATAACAATTAAAGTTAGGGCAGAATATTTTTAAAATTATAAAATACTACACATGTTTAAAATTATAAAATAACAAATTTGTGCAAATGGTGATCAATTAGGTATGTTACTAGAATATTGTCCCAAAATTTATTTAAACAGTATTTGGTTTTAATTCGAAACAGGCTTCGGTTGATATCCTGTTTCGTTATGCCAGCTGCAATGTGATACCGATATTAGAGTATTTGATATTTTTGTACAACTGGCAACTGATTCTTTTTCTGTCGGACTGAAACTAGTTAGAAGGTATTTAGCACTTGCTCCAAGATTGAAATCCGATTGATACTTTCACCTGATATTTGATGCTCCTAACAACCGATACCTTTGCTCTTGAAAGGCTTTAAAATGCTTATATGCTTATAAATATTAGTTTTAAGGGTTTACCTTTGCGCAAATGGCACGTTCCTGTAATTTGTTAAATTTAATATGATACATTTTTGAAAGGATTATCAACTTTTTAAATAAAACTTAAGAAAGATAGCAAGAATAAATTTGTTCTTTATTAAACATTTCTTTGTTCATTTATTAAAATTGCCAAAATTTTATTAATTTTTTTTGTTATATTGCCTTCAGATTCAGAGCCTCTTTTTTAATTTGCTTTCAACTTTATTTTACTAATAGCAATTTTTCTCTTTGTTACCTATTTATTTTTTAGGGAAAAAAAAATATTTGAACTTGAATTTTTTTTTATTCGTTGAAAATATCATCAATCTTATATACTTAACACACACTGGAAGAAAAAATAAATGTGTTTGATATACTTCCATTCCAATTAATGAATGGTAAGAAATAATATAATAAGAAAATATAACACATGCGCATGCTGTCATCGCGACACAACGGCGGCTAAGGCTACGTAGCATTTTAATGATCTGATACTTTGTTTCAAGTTGATTTCAAACATCACAGGATTGATATAACATTTTTTTTTCTTGCGAGATTGATCTAATGTCACCGAAGCCGAGATTAATTGTTGATGCCGATACGGGTATGATTCCAAACTAGAACTTCTCCGTAATGTATTGACATTGATTTAATCGTGACTGACGAATGGTTGAGAAGATGAAAGGCTTGTCTGAAAGAAGTGAGGATTCTTCACCACCGTTATATATATATATATATATATATATATATATATATATATAATATACGTCGTTGACGTGAAAAATCCAAATCCAACTCGATTATATTGACCGGATATTTTGTATCAGATAGAGTATAACTCGATTGAAAATAAACAAACAAAAAAAAAAAAAGTCGGTATCAATCGAATCTAAAACTGATATCTATCTACCCGATACTTTGTCATTTCAGTTTATCTGATACTTTGCATGTCCGTTACAAAACGTCAGTTTAATATAAAATCATTCAACCCTCATTTGAATAATTTCGATTGTTCTGCTTATTTAATAATCCGATCTTGTTTAAGATTAAAGCTTCGTAATTTCGGTTCATTCCTATCCGCTTGTTGGGTTTGAAGCACTGCTTTCTACGTTTATGAAACATATGTATATTGTATTAGTGGGAGGAGATAATTTCACCGGGTTTTTTTGTCTGCTTGCTAAGAAATGAGGGGCACGTGCCTCCGCACCGTTCCGAAGGCCACCGTGCGGAGATTTACGAGGCAGAAATGGTAAGCGATTCAACGATTCACGCCGCTTTCTATTGTTCGCACCTGAGTCACTTCCGTCTGCTGTCACTCAAGTTCACGGTCCTTCTGCTAAATATCGCGCTTACGTCGCCTTTCGTGACAAATGCCCTCATGCGGAAAAACGCTTGTTTTCCACTTAGGAATGCAACGGATTTCCGATAAGCTCACGTAATGGGTTTTGAAGGATAATATATGGGACGCAATAGTTATCCATTTCCATCGAGACTGTGTAGGAATCGCTTCTCGGTGAATACCATAAAATTCTTAGGTACATTGGCATAAAAGGCTGTAAATACATTATATTATTACTAGTTGCCTTTGACGAGCAGCTCGCTGACTCACTCCGCTAATTACTATTTTTTGTTATTAAATGATTTATGCTGAATGTTATGCATATATAATAAGAAATTATTCAAAAAGCCATTTTTAAGAAATTTAATTAAAAAATTAATTTTAAACCAAACTATTAAAAAATGCATCTTATTTAGAGAGCGCTAATGTTGCTGTTACTAAATTACAGATGAACTTAACAATATTAGTAAAATTATTAAGTTAATATATGGAAAAAGAATAAAAGACGAATCCATCCCGAAGATTTTCTCAAGGGTCACCCTTAGGCTGGGATTCAAATATGGGGATATACAAGAGATTAATATTTTTGGACCAAAGTCAGTCCTTAGAAAATATTCTTTATGTGAATCCCAGCCTCAGGGTGACCCGTGAGAAAGTCGTCAGGCCGGATTCATCTTTTATTCTTTTTGCTTCTATTAATTTAATATTTAAATAATTTGATATACATATTATCATATAAAATTAACTTTCACCTTATTATTTGATACAACTGAAACTATGAGTTCAATTGAATAAGTGTATTGCAGATTAAGAAATGTATAGACTTCGAAATGAAAAGAGGAAGTGAAAAAATCCTATTAAGAAGTTAATAATTGGCAAAGGCATGCAGATGAATGTTTTGATGTGTGAGATTTAACTTCATCATAACATTGTAAAACTGCATCAAATTGCATTTAAAATATAATTGAGGGTAAAAATATATGGTAATGAAATTGATGTAATAAAAAAAATTATCAAATAATATAAAAGTTATTTTTGTGTGTTAGTTTTTTTTAAAAATATGAATATTCCCATGATTTAATCATAGCGATTACTCCCATCTGATGACGCTTAAGTCAATTTTGCGCTCGTTTAATCTTTCTATTTAAAACCTAAATATATTTCTTACTTTTTTTCCTCTTCTTTCTTGTGACTGAATGAACTTTTTGATGAAACGACGAATATTCTCCAAAATATTTCTAATAAAATGTTGCACCCCCATTTATTACTTAAGCAAAGTGTTGAAATCTAAGTAGTTGTACAAATATTCTATGAAGTAGTCTGAAGTTCAGTGATGGTTTGGTTACATTTAGCTTTTGCCATTCGATAGCAAGAAGTATCAGGGATTTTTGGGTTACATACTTTAGTGTTATATATAAATATGGATTCTATTAAGGTGTTGCGTTATGAAAAACTAGTGGAAAAACGCTGGCCTCAAAAAGTTAAGGCACAACCGGTTTTTTTAGTCTTAATTTGCAAATGAATGAATGCAGAAACAAAAAATTTGGAAGATATGTACATTAGTTTTTTATTGAATGCGTCATAGAAATTTGTGTAAGTGTATTGCAAAAATGATTTATAACAAAAAAAAAAACATTTGCTGAAAACAGCACATCACAGTGTTATGTGGTAATATGTCATAGAAACAATACAAAAAGGGGCTCTAATAAGGAGCATGTCCATCCCTAACTTGAATGCTTTGGTAGCATCGATTTTCCATGCTGTTTATTTAGTTGTCGGACACCGAAATAGAAAGCGAAGAACAGTCACAGAGTAAGCCTTGTTCCGGCTGATGTAACGACCTTGGAGGATTTAAAGCCGCAACCTGTCTGTCAAGATAGTCCCAAAGATGTTCTATCGGATTCAGGTCTGGAGATCGAGCTGGCCATTCCATTCGTTCCAAACCGTGATCCTCAAGATACCCCCAACAATATGAGCTCGGTGAGGTCGTGTATTATCATCCATCAGAATACCAATAACATCAGCATTGATGGATTGATCAGGATCAAGGATATCATCCTGATATCTCAGACCAGTCAGAGTTCTTACATGGAACACATGCAGGTCAGTGTAACCACCGAGCGAGATCCCTGCACAAACCATGGTTTCACCAGCTCTATAACTGTACCTTTCAACAGTTTTGGATTGATGGTATCTAGCGCGCTGTTCCCTCCAGATCAGTAGACGCCCTGAATTATTCACCCAATGTAAATCTGGACTCATCTGTGAACAGCACAGAAACCTATTGCTACTGGGTCCAGGAAACATGTTCTCTTGCCCAACATAAGCGGATCCTTCGCTGTCGTTCGTTGAGGGGAACACACACAACTGGTATTCTTGCATAGAGATCTTCATTGTGAAGACGACTTCGCACCGTAGCAGCTGATATGCTTCTTCCTGATGCTACAAAGTGGTCTGCAACGAGCTGCGTCACAGTAGTGGTTCTTCTCCTTTGGGCCGAAAGAGCTAGAAAACGGTCTATTGTAGGTGTAGCTCGTGGTCGGCCTGGAACAGGTCTTCTGGAACCAGAATCTTCGGAGTAGTATTAATCCCAAATCCGCTGAACAACACTATGAGACGCATTGAGACGTCTAGCAGCATCAGCTTCCATCCATCTACCCGCTACCTTAAGGAATCGGATAAACGACTTCTCTGAGACATTTTCTAAACTCTATTCTCACCGAAACAGCCAACAACAGTTGAAAATCAACACAAGTTGCACTCAAAAGTACGAAAGTTTGATAATTGCATATTTTTTCTCACACATAAATGTTATTTTCTATAAAATAAAAGTGGAAGCTATCGTTTTTGCATAAATGGTTTTAAAATTCATTAGTATCATTCATGCAAACTATGCATTTTATTGTCACTGCCATTTTCTTATGGTGAGCTTCGAAAAACACGTTGTACCTTAATTTTTTGAGACCAGTGTATTTTGCCCTCAATTTTCTTTCGTAAATAATACTCAGAGCAACATATTTTGTGTGTTGCTTCAAGATACAACAAAGTGTATGGAAAATACATTTACGCTTCTCCGCTTGGACCTCTGGAAACAAAATTTAATGAAATTTTACATAGTTATTGTTGAGATTATATTCATTTTTTGTTGTATCTTTTTAAATATCCATGTTTATTTATTTTTGAAAAGGAGTTTAATCGATTGTTGCTCTCAGAATTAATATGCATCGTTTAATTCTGATGATAAAATTATGTGTCAAATTTAATTTGTATCTCCTGCACACACATCTCGCTGATTACGTCTAAACAGATCAAGACATTCATCCCTTTGTTGAATTTGACCTCTAATATCTTGTTCTAAAATGACCCCAATGTTGACTGAAATTGGAGTTGCTTTATAAACTAGTTCATGATTATGTATGACTCAAACTCGAGTAATATGGTCACCTTTCGTACACCACACGAACCGGTAGTTTTAAAAAAATACAATGAAGATTGAAAATTGATCTAAAAATTGGTGCAGTAATTGGAACAAAAAATGGCATTATCTTCGAATTGTTTTTTTTTTTTGCTGTGTTCCCTCAAAATCTCTTTGAAAGTAATAATTAATATGAAATAAAAATTAATAAGAGTTTCGCTGTCATTTTCAGTTTATAATGATTTTTTTCTAAATAAATCATGGGTTGAAATTCTCCAGAATGGTTTCTTAAATCGAAAAATCTTCCGTAAAACCAGTTTTTTTGCAGGTATACTCTATCTGTGGTGAAACATAATCGTGATGCCTAAGTATTCGTATTTAGATAATTCGAGCAATGGGTATTTGCGAAAATGAAGTTCAATCGAAGTGATCCTAAAAATCAAATTTCGTTTTTAATCTTTTTTTTTTATCTACACAAAATAAAGATAGTAAAAAAAAATCTGATTTGGAGATTCCATTGAATATTGCCATTTTATGCTTATTATGTTATTTTTGAAATTGTACCAACTTATCCTTTTACATGCGAAAACAGGCAAGGATAAATTAGTATAAAATAGGCAAGATCTTATTAAAATAAATTCGATTTGTAATTTTATCTCCAAATTGCTGATAGGAGTTGAACTCTCAACGGAAATAGTTTATTTTAATTCTCTCTAATACACGCGTGTTTATTTCATTGTCATAATACTCAAAAAGATTATTTCAACATTCACGTTATCATTGAACTTGAAATAGCACTTTTTAAGGTCGAATAACATAAAAAGAAATATTCAAATGCTCGTCGTAACATACAGAGAAGTCTGAACGTATTTAATTTTATATATCTTATCTGTGACATAAATGAAAAGGAGCTTTAAGAAATAAACGTAAATATTATTGAAGCGCAGCTATAAAATGAATATCGCTGAGTGCCTTTTTAAAAAAATTAATTTAAGATTTAAAAGCAGTTTTCTCGGATATTTTACTGGGGTTGGAGCTGCGGTGGCCTGGTGGTAAGATCTTGACTCGGAAACCGCAGAGTTTCAAGTTCGGGTCCCGATTCCACTGACGAACCGTCTTGTAAGGGTGTGTGTGTCTGTTTTACTTAAATCCGTCAGGGCCAAACGTGCTCCCGCTGGTTTTTTGTGACGTGAGAGGGAGAAGCTCGGGTGTTGTCCTCATCATCTGATCGCGATTCAAAATTAAGAGGTTCGTCCCAAAATAGCCCTAGTGTTGCTTTACATAGGGATGTTAATATAACTAAACCAAAGACCAAACCTCGGATATTTTCCGATTAAATCCTGGATGGTAAGAGATAATACTCCATAACACATTAAGACTTGTACATTATGTATTTTTATAAAAAAAAATTAAATGAGAAATTCGAGAGTAGGATATCTAACCCCCTCCCTCCCTATCTTTATTTGCCTAATAAGACGGCGTAAGTTTTCAAATCCCATATGGTCTATACGAAACCCTGTACAATCTCAGCCTATACGAAATTTGGTCGTTATTTAGGCATTTTCTTTGTTTGATGAAATGAATAAACATTTTTTTTTTGTTGAGAATAATTATCTGGTGAGCTTTGCTCCAGTCGAGATTTAAATGGATTTTGCCAAATATTGGAAGTACTGAATCCAATAATCCAATTCTTATTCGCGCTTTTTATACAAGTGTTTGAGATATTTTTACATATGTCTTAATGCCTATCTTTTTATTTATTCCTATTCTCAATGAAGAAATAGGTTTCATCTTTGAACAGAAAAATATTTTGTTTCCTCAGCTGTGCGTTGAAACATCCGTAAATGACAAGGTTTGAAGAAATTGAAATTATTAATAAGAAATTGAATGTATTATTAAAAGAAAAATATTTTAATGTCAAAATTTCTGACGTTGTATTTTTACCTTCGATTGTTGGAAACATCCTTCTGAAGCAAAAAAGGTTCGATATTTTTGTTACCTCTTCATGCATTCTTGGCCAAACACTTTTAAAAATCCTCTTTATAATAATACACACACACACACACACACACACACACACACACACACACACACACA
>JAOUZG010022257.1:547972-587338 GCA_026289955.1 Argiope argentata
ATATATATATATATATTTGAAGTTTTCTGACTGCTGCTAATTCTAGTTTCGTAAGTGAGAGAGCGTAGTTAGTTTCATTTTCCTTTTGAAATAATTGAATCTTGAAAATAACTATTTAAAATATTTGATTTAAATCAATCACTTAAATGAAATCATTCTAAATTTCACCTTTCATACAAATAATTTGTTCTTTTTTTCACGCTTTGTGTTCTTTTTAGCTTTCAGTATTGTCTATTACACATAAAAGTGATCTTTGTTAAGGTTTATAGATCATTTATAGATCTCCGAATGTTGTTTTTTAATTTCGAAATTTGCGTCGAACTATTCATTTGTTGTAGTGTATTAAAATGTCGGCATCGAATGCAATTTCAGAATATAAGATTGGAACTTTAAAATTATCTTTATAAATATTTTGAAATATGAATTGTCTCTCTACAGTTCCTTATCATTTAAAACATTCATTTAATTTTAGGAGACATTTTTTTTCGAAAACAAACCAGTTCATTTAAGGTTGTGCTATGATTTATTTTTAATTTTAATTAGTAATATAATTATTTTATATTGGTGTATTATGTTTAAATGCTTTATAAAATATAAGTCATTTTTGGGTTAAATTGATATTTTGTCGTCATCTAAACAAAAAATTGATATTTTTCAAAAAGCATTTAAAAAAAATATTCAATCGTACAGAGTTAAAAGTTTTACTGCGCACTTTATAATTTGAGAAAACATTAAATTATGAGTTTTCCTGGCATTTTTTTTGTCTCGATTGTTAAATTTATTTTTGTAAAACTTTTTTTTGTTGATAATAATCTGTTTTCTGTTATTTAAGGCTTTTTTTTCTCCCTATCTAAGATAGAAACATAACTTTTTTTAAAAAAATATTTTCATATATTCTAAAAGAAATAGTATAAATTTAAATCTAAGAATTCTAGATTTTTTGAATGTAGTGACTAATATTTTTAGTCTTATTAAACACCTCTAAAAAGGGCAATTGATGTTATTTAAATGTTGAATTATAAAATTGTACTTATGAAATTTCTGCCTACTACCGAAAAAAAAAACTTATAAAATTTGTCTTCTACCGATTCAATTCATTCTTCTACTCATTAGCGTAGGATATCAAATCGCCATTTCTTTTAAGGGTTTCAGCTTGTTATTGAAAGATATTTACCTGTGCTCCATCCTTTCAATATTTTATTGTAACCAACTACTCTCTTTTTAAGCAATCCTGAACCGACGCAGACATAAATGCAAAATGTTTTAATCTAAAAATTATAACAATAGAAAGTCGTCCAAATTTTCATGAAAAATTTGTTTAAAATTTGAAGAATCATCAGTAGGTACCATAAATGTATGGATGCAAAATCTAAATAACTTCCAAAATAAGTTATTTGCTGAAAAAAATTAAAAATTGGTATTAATTTCAAGTTAATGCGAGGACTACATTATATTTTTAATGCTCTTAGTTCAGTAGAACACATTCGCATGATTTTGGTCATTTTGGTACCAAATTTCGGCCAGATTGGTACCAGATTTCACGTGTTCTTTTAACATAAATTTCATTACAAATAATTATTACTAATGTCGGCGAGTTCAGTGATATTTTTACTTTCAGAAATAATGAAGATGTGCGCATTCACATATGGAATATGTGAAAGTATTCATTAAAATGATGGTATTCTACAATCTGGGAAGAAAAACGATCGATTTGTTTCCGAAATCGTTATGTCGTTTGCATTTGATTTACTATTGCTGATGAAAAACATCCAAATGGAGTGAGCAAGGTTTTAAAGCAAGACAATGTTTGCTGGAAATGATCCTTCCGCCCGCGTCTTTCCAAGAGCATCCCTGGGAGTCAGTTGGTCGAATAAAATTCCCGCTGGTGAATCTTATTCATTCTCAAACGCTGGGGCATTGTAGGAGCGATTTATATCTATGAATATCTTGACGGAAATTTTTTTTCAGTTAAATGAAAGTTCAGTCTACTTATGTACCACGTATAGGTGTCTGGTTTTTGAGAGAAGAAACTGTTTTATCTACTTTTTAATATCCACTATTTTTCAAAAGCCATCAGAGAATGCAAGCTGCTCTTAGGTAATATTTCATATTTTTAGCTCATAGTAGAAAGAATTATGTTTGTAAAATTTCACGCATGATTTGAATTCTGCTCTGTGAATTTGATTAAGTGTTACCAACGAGAGAAAGAAACAACGTGACAGCTGACAGTTCAAGGCCATTAAAATTGGAGCACTAGAGGAGAGAAAAACGCGTTTCCATTGTTGAGCAATATTTTAAGAATCACAAAAGTTTGACTCATACAATTCGCTATTTTTCCGTACAAAAAAGGGTCAGTGGCACGTGTCATGCAGACCGAGAAACAAATTCATTAAATTTCTGAATAAGTGATTTCATTATTTCCCATTTTGGTGATTAGGGTTGATCACCCAAATTATGGGATTTAATCCCATTGAACTTTTTACTTTTCTTTCCAATTTAAGCATTTTGTATAAATAGGAATTTCGTTGATTCATCCCTCAGTTTCATTCTTCAGAGTTTGGATGGTTGTGGGATTGTAGGCGTAAATAACTAAAAAGAATCGTTAAAAAAAAAGTTCAAAACGTTGAATCTCATGATCTGAAAGCCTAATTCTGATTACCAAATCGGGCAATTACACAATCTATGAATGAAAAATGTATTGCTTTGTATTTTCATACACTTTTTCTGAGTTAAGCAATGTCGATTTGAAATTTAAGCCACGAAGACAGCAATAAAAATATCAAATAAAAGAACTGATATACAGTAAGGGAAGGGACATAAGTCTTATACAATCATCATAATCCGTTTTCAAGTCGCCGAAAGTTTATAATTTTAATCGCATGTTTCTTTGCCAGTTTTACAAATAGCTCCGCGAAACTTTTTTCCTATACTTTTAATGTGATATAACATAGGACTTTTTAAAAAATGTCTTTAATTCTTTAATTTTTTGTAAATTTTTTATTTCGCTACTGAGGCGGTTGTAACCTTCCTTAATGAATTCAGCCCTGTAGGTATATGTTATTTTCTATTTGTATGAGTTGCCGTTTTTAATGTAAAAGGCTTAATAGAACGAAATCGATCACCTAGTATAAATACATTACATAATTTTGGATTTTGGTTTAAATTTATTTTAAAAATTCTGTTATTTTGATTTTGAAGGTTAATTTAATATCGTTTATGAGAGATGTTGTTATTCGGAGCTTTATTACACAGATTAATTGTAGTTGAGTGCAAAAGGAAGATTGCACTCAACTACGCAATGGAAGTGACGTCACACATGACACTGTAATGATGCAAATCGTCATTAAACATGCGGATCATCTCAATATAAATGCATTCCGTCTCACAAAGTTAATTATCTCAAAAAAATTCAGAAAGCGAGAAAGGAGCATATAAGACTTTGGTTGTTAAAGAGTTCGATAAAAACTGTATGGCAGCCACAGCATATCGTAATAGTTGCCAAATTTACGCATTTTTACGCAGGATTGATTAGACGAAAGCGCAAATCGTCGATGGTTTCGTAAATTTAGTGAAGAAAGCAGAAGTCAGGCTAGGAATAGTCGGCCATCACAAGTTGGGGAAGACGATATCGACCGAGCCATAAGGAACAACCCTAACCCAACCGTACAAGAATTAGTGGTGGCCTTCAACGTACATTGGACAATGGTCGAGAGACGACTGGTTAAGTTGGGTTTTAAGAGAAAGTGTTCCGCATAACCTGACGACTGATCAACGAGGTGACCGAATCGCCAACTGTGTTTCCATGCTTTCCAAGTACAAAAACGACCTGACACCAATTGTGACAGCAGATGAGAAGAGCGTTGCATATAGCGTCGTAGGATTCTGTACCGCCCTTTTGATTCGCCTGCAATGGCTTCGAAAGTTTAACTTCATCCCAAGAAGATATGTGATGGGATGTACAGGAAATAATAATTCACTGGGAGATCCTGCCACTCAACCAAACCATCAGTGCTCCCTTCTACTGTCTACAGTTAAGCAAGCCGCTTTCAAATTTGGTAGCAAAGCGACCCGGTCTCATCAATCGTCGCGGTGTTATCCTTCATCGTGATAACGTTAAGTCGCATGCTGCTGTCATCACTTGCCAAAATTGACTTGGCTTTGGTTGGGAGATTTTACCTCACTCATCCTATTTTTCTGACTTGGCTCCAACTGAATATCACTTATTTCGTGCGTTGAACAATTCTTTATAGTCAGAAAAGTTTTTGATCTTGATGCTGTAAAAATTTATTCCCAAGATTTTTTAAAATCGAAACCGCCGGAATTTTAGCTCAATAATATTCACCTCCTACCAGAAAATGGCAAGAGATCTTAGAAAGCAATAAGGTTTTTGCATAGTAATAGATACAATTAATTTTGTTTCTATTTTTTCTTTAGGAGTAATAAAAACGTGCAAAACTTTTGCACTCACCCAATAATTGTAAATACTTAATACACTTATCACAGTTTTCTTTGCACGCGAGTAAGTAATGAGACATATTTGTTATATTTTGGGTTATCTAAGAAAAGTTTTGAAATGTAGAAAAGGAGATTTAAATTGCTGGGTAGGATGGGTGGGAAATGTGTGCAAATGTGTGTATATATATATATATATATATATATATATAATATAATATCAATTATTAGAGCCGAGTTTTGATATAAATGCTTATAAATGAAAAAGTTGCAGTTAAAGATTTCCTTTTAATCAAAAGCATGGTTAATATGGTCATCTGAGTTTAAAATCCCTCACAACATTAGATCTGTCCTTCTCTTTTGTTTTGTTGGCATTTATTTTGTTATAAAATAAATTTTCAGTTCAGTTTTACTTACTGCGGAAAATGTCTTATGGAAACATTAATTAGATCATTTTCAATTAATGCCAATCAAATTAAATAGAAGTTCTGATTCCTGGCTTTACAACTTTAGAGACCTAACTAAATTACATTAAAAAGAACCGTAGTGCTTTGATATTAATTCTTAAAAATATTGCTTTCAAATTCCATAATATGCAGGTAAAATATTCATTTGTATTTTGCTTTTTTTCTTTGCAGACACACAATAATTATTGACCGCACTTCTTAAAAATATGTCTATTATTTTGTAGAGGTATCTCTATCTTATCCTTAAATGTCTTAAAGCCTTTGCTCGTAGATATTTGCACGAATTTCTAATGCAACGCAGTGATGATAAGACATTGTAATCAAAGCCTTTGCGTCTCTTGTAAAATTTTCTTATTGTGATTTTTTTTCTGTTCCATTTTATTCATGTAGCCATAGGTCCATTTTCCTTTTACCTTTAGTTCTCTTGTACAATTTATTATTATTTTTTCGCTTTTGAAGGAGATTTCGGGCTTTTGCTATTTTATGCTTAGTTACAATATTTTTGCAGATTTATAAAATATTGCAACTTTCAAGTCAATTTCTGCTTCGTAATTCTACTTCTCGTTTTGCATCTGGTTTGCAAAACATTACAATCATAGCTGGTCATGGTGGCTTGGTGGTAAGGTCTCGGCTTCGGAGCTGGAGGGTTGCAGGTTCTAAACCCGATTCCACCGGAGAGCCATCGTGTAAGTGTTTTTGGTACGCTTTTTAATCCATCAGGGCTCCCGCTGCTGTGGTGTAGAAATTTGGAGAGAGGGAGTATCAGCTCATGCGTCGTCCTCGTCGTCTGACCGGAGTTCAAAATGACGAGTTCCATACTAAAATAGCATTAGTTTTGCTTTCAGATGGAACGTTCATAAAACTATATTATAACCAGTGTAACTTTTTTAACACACGTAGGAAAAAAAATTGGTAAATGGATTTGGTGAGAAAAGTGATCTAATTATATAAGAATAAAATCGTTAATTTTTGTTTTCAGTATAATCAAATACTTTTTTTAATTTCTTAGTCTGAAATTTCCTATATTTTTTCCCGATCTCTCCCACCTTTTTTTCTGGAACAAAATTTTTGGTGAATCTAATTTTCATCAATTATCAAAAGTTTGTTATTGAAGGAAATTTTGTTAATAATCAAGTGATTTTTTTTTTTTAAAAATTCGTTTAATAAGATTGAAAAAATCTATTAATTTTTTACTCTTCAAAATTGGCCTGGGCAAAAAGTCTGAGTTATTGATTATGGAAGCAATGCTAAAGCTATATTTGCAGTATGCGGTTTTTTGAATATCTTTCCCTGATACACTGTCAGAAAAGATGCGCTCGGAATCACAGGCCGCGAGTATTTTTCTTGGCTTTCAGCATGACTCGCTGAGAGATATTTTTAGCCTCATACCCCCCCCCTCCCCTCTCTCGTTCCATTTTCGCCGGATGGTGGAATCGAGATAATTCTACTCCCTTCTCCAAGAGTAAAGGGAAAAATTTTAATTTTGTAGCGTCCAAATTTCTTCTGAATTTGGAGTTTGTTGGGTCTGTTTTATTGTAGAAAATTTCTTTCATAAATATGCTCCAAGTTGGTACTTTTGCCAATTATAAAATTTGAAAGAGATACCATTGCGTGGAAAGAAATTTTATAACAATTTCTTCAGGGAAAATAATTTTGAAAACGCTTTAATCAACATTTTAAAATAATATTTATTTTATTTTATTTTTGTTGTTGAGGATTACTTTTCAGCAATTTTTTCACAAGCCATTCGCATAAATATGATTTTTCCCCTTAAAAATTCGGTTCTATATATATCTTTATCGAACCTACATATCTTTTTTCGAAATTTAATGAAATCCATTGGTTGACTGATAATTAATATCTGAAAATTATTCAAATTGTGCATTACTGTCAAAACTGCATACAGATATAAAATATCTAATAGTTTCTTAGGAGGTTATTTTACAATCAGATGTCAAATTCACCCTTTATATAAAACAAAATTAGTAATACTTAATTTATAACGAGTAGAGACATGTTATTGTAATAATTGATCAATTAATGTTTGTGTGGCGCTCCAATGTAAGTCCATTCTACGGATAGATAAGGCTTAATATAGTAATCGCTTGGATACTATCCACATCTTAATTTTTGATACGATTTTCTTGACCTTTTACGTAGATGATATATGTGAGTGCATGAAGAAATTGAATTGAAAATTCGCTTTCGTTTAGAGGCGAAAGTATTTATATTTTGTCACTTTTGCTTGGATAATTTCTCATACCTTTTTTTTTTTTTTTTTTTTTTTTCAAATTTCCGATTGATGGATGGTTTGATACCTGGCTATTCATTTGTTACAATTTTATAAAAATCTTCTTACTGTGATTTCATATTTTGAAAGTCGTTGAATCAATCAAGTTAGGAAATTCACATAATCGAATAGACTATGCAAAAGTTTTATATCAATTCAGCAGCTCATTTTTCTCAATCATTTATGAATTCTTTTTGTCGTGTCTGTGTTGGCCGTTTAAATTTTTGCTGTCTGAGAAAAAGCCGTATCTTTAGGTAGACCGCATTCACGCTAATTTTCCTCGGTTGATTTAAAAGTTCATATACATGTACTGCGAACAGTTACGATCAATGACATTTACACTACTATTGTACCCTCTATGCATATGCTCTTAATCCCATGTTCTCATGATTCAATTCCCTGAGATAAATGCCATACACTAGATGGCGCCACGCCAGGTGTTAAAACATGCAGCTTGCTTTGTGTCGGCATTTAATGGACACTTATTTTGGTCTTATTAACTTCTATGTTCTAGCCTGCTTATTAATTCGATTTTAAAGCTTTTTGAATTCTTTTTTTATGCAAAAAATCTGTTTTTTATGGTAGATTTTTATTATTTAATGCAGACGCAATGAGAGAGACATATTTGCTTTGGAATATAATCGGCCTTGTTATTTTTTTTTTTGAAACATATTGCTGTTTCTTTGAACTATTCAGATTTCAAAAGCTATTGACAGAATTTTCGTAATCGTAAAACAAAGAAATGCGTCCTCTGTCTGCTGCTTCACAATTTTTCTATTGTTTTGCGATCAAAATCTGAAATAAAAAAGCTGCCGCATCGTCGTGTAGATACAAGTTGTATGTTTTCTGCCATTGATTCTTAAAAATTGTCAAGTTTCGAATGTGTTAACACATTTACTGCCTTAGAGAAGACTTTTAGAGCAATTATTTCTTTTCGATTCCAGTGTTTAGTTTCTTTTTGAAACTGACCAGCCTTAATAATCCTTTACTTGAAATAACCAAGAGGTATGGTTTGGAACTGTATATAGTTTGATAGATTTGTAAGTTAGTTAGTTTTTGCTAGTTAGTTTAGAAACATGTTTGTAATCGGGACTTAAAATTTAACATTAGTACTTGCCAACATTCTGGTAGTTTTAACAATTTCATTAGAATAATTTTGAATATCCGTTCGATCTCTATTTTAAATATAAGGGTATTGTAATACACATTTTCAAGTGAGTAATCATTTTCTAAATATATTTGTCACACTTTTATGAATGACAGTTATGACAGATTGGTTAATCTAGGATTGATGTTCATAATCCCCCCCCCCCCAAAAAAAAGGTGGTAGTCGTAGAAGCCATGTTTTTAAATAATCTTTATTGAATACATGAACCTGTTTCATGGAGTCAAACTCTGAACCATCCTGATGCTTTTAAAAACGTAACTATTTAAGTATTCACGTACCGTCCTTCTCAGTATCCTCGCTTCCCTGTTCTCCATGTAAAATGGCAAGATAGCTAATAAAACCTACCTTCCTTAGTTTACAACAGAAAAAAAAAATCACAAGATCAAAAATTTGTTGAAAAAATGGAAACTGCTATCATTTTATTGCACAATTAATATGGATTGTAAAAAATTATTTATAAAAATAAAAACTTCTTAAAATTATAAATGTTTGAAAAAAAATTGCTAGACCTTTTAAATTAGAATCCTTAAAAATAAACTTTTAAAATTATTTGAAAAAAAATATTGCAAAAAAAAAGCCGAAAATACCAAATTTGCAGTTAAAATTTTAAGTAAATTTTTAAAAAAGTGAAGTATCTTTTTCTCCAAAATATATTTGTACTAAAATCTGTCGCTCCTGGTTCAACTGCCTTCCCTGTAAATTACTAACAAAGCTTACACT
The DNA here is from genome assembly GCA_026289955.1 of Argiope argentata. Taxonomy (NCBI): domain Eukaryota; kingdom Metazoa; phylum Arthropoda; class Arachnida; order Araneae; family Araneidae; genus Argiope; species Argiope argentata. The sequence goes on from JAOUZG010022257.1 coordinate 557,070, forward strand.
TTTTCTAGAGATTGTTTTATTGTACCGAAAACATGAAGTTATTCAGAAATTGAATAATTTTGTATTGAAATATATTAAAATAGTTTTTCCTTTTCCAGGAATCTTTTTGTGGTGAACATTTTCGGGTTCTTTCGAAATCTGGTGAGTCTTTTTTTTTTTTAAATCTTTAAAATAAACAGTATGTATCTAATTTGTATTAACAATAATGCAGGCAATTTCTATCTTTTACAATGAAGTAATTTGTTGTTGTTGTTGTTACTTATGGCACTTGCCATGGACGAGCCCCGCTGGTATATCAGCAGATATGAATTAATTTAAAATGTATTAGTAGATTGCATTTTATCAAAATCGACTTTTTATTTAATACGACTGCATCAAAATAGAAAGGTGGAACAAAAAAAAAAAAAAAAAAGAAGGAAAATATGGATTTTTCACTCATAAGACTCGAACGAGAATCAATGAGTTACGATACAGGAAATGCTCTCTGAATACCTATCATAAGATCGTTACTTTAGAACATGGGTTTAATTTGAATGAAAGTTGAATCGTATATGTTATGTTTGTGTTGATTTGTACTTATATCAAATAACGAAAGATACCCTCTATATTGATGGAGAAGCGTCAAAAGTCTATTTTAAGAAATGCATTATGCTTTTACTTTATTTTTGAAGTTGTGTACGTGCGTTAGATTTCATTCTTCTCAAAATCTTTGACTTTAATATGTCATTAGAATTTATAAATTTATGCCGTTTTAAAATTTACAAATAATGAAACGATATCAGATTTGATTACATAAATGACAATTCAATCAATAGTAATGGGTGTTTTTTTCTTCTAATTTTTGACTGCTTTTAGCACAACATTTCATTTTATCATTGCTTGGCTTTCGGCTTGAATTTCCGTGACATTTCGACTTTGATTTAATATGATCCTTGATTAATGTGTTCAACATCTATGCGAATTTCCGTTGCATCTATAGATGTCGCTGATGGCACAATTATTAGCAATATCACGACTTTTCTCTTTATATCTTTATTACGATCTTATTATGACTTAATCTTATATCTTATCTAATCTTATATTTAATATCTTATGACTTAATTCTCTTTATTTTTTTACTTTAATCAGTATTCTGGGGAAATCTTCAAATCTATTTCCATTTTTGCATCCATCCGTTTTTTTTGGTCTATTAAATTATTTCTCAAAAATTATACAAAAGTATAATATGCCATCTCCAATTATATTCAATTTTCCGTATATTTTATTATACAGATTTTGGCGGATTATACTTTTGCATAATTGCAAAAGTGCATTTCGATGCATTGGAAAATACCAATGCGTAGTAATTTACGGATTTCCAATTTGAAATATTTAATTGTAAATAACATTCCCGTACCATTAACTTAAATAGCATGTTATTTAAAAGTCATTCTTTGTCTTTTTTTTTCCTCTGTCATCCCACTTATTTTTTCTTCTTTAGAATAGTTTTCATTAAAGGAACATTGTATGATACAGTGATGATTTTTTTTTAAAAAAAAAAGCCACTGTAACATATGAAATAACCCGATTTCCTCTATTTAACAAGCATGATTTGTAATTTTACTTTTAAGAAGCGACTTATGTGTTTTTTAAAAGGTGCTTCCTGTTTACAATTTGCATTCAGTCGATTTTTTTTTGCAACTTTTACATTATATTAAAACATAATGGTACTCTTCAAGTGCTTATAATTTTGGAATTTATTTGCATCAATAGTAGTAAATATCTTTCTGATTAGGCATGAAAGTCTGAATTTAAATAGCTTTTGATCTTAATGCTTAATATTTAATTTTGAATAGAAAGGAAGTTTTTAGTAGCATGATTGCATCGAAATGAAATGAATCTTATCTGAATTTAAATTGATTATATAAAAGATTAAAATAAGCGGGATACACGTGAATTTCAGTTCTGAATTTCTATGGTGTGTTTTAGAAAAATAGTTTTATAAATACAGTTTTGAAGGAAAAAATAACTGGCCACAATTATTTTCTTATTTGAGGCATAAAAATATTAACCATTCCATGTTGGCATCGCAACTTTTTCGAATGTATTGATTTGTCTCAGAGTAAACGCTTTTACAGTTAGTTTGAAAGTAGTTGTGGAATTTATGAGAAATTCACTATAATTTTTTATAAATCTATTACCGCTTGATATAGTTAAAGTTGTTTTTAAATGAAAATTTATAGTTTCATAGATTAATTTTCTATTCTGTGAAATGGCTTTTTTTTAAAGATTTTCTCCTATTTAAATAAATGATATCAATTTTTCTGGTTGCGCAATTCTTTAAAATCACTATCTAGATTCGACTTTTGCAATTAAGTTCAAATATTTTTTCAAAGAAAATGAACCGATTCTATATGTCACGAGATACTAATGTAATATTAGAAAAATCTGTCATCGTGACTGTGAAAACTCTAAATTGCAAAAAAAAAACAAATGCAATAGAAAATGGACTGATTGCCAACCCGTGTAAATCGCAGAACACGCAGCTGGAGGATTCATCTCAGGTACTTACTTTACTTTAATTTAATCAAATCTTATAATTTTTAATGAACACTGACTGTATTTTTCGCTATTTTTAAGATTTAATCTTTTAGAGAATTTTGTATCCATCACCTTTATGTCTGTTCATCTAGATATGATTGAGTTTTTACGGGGTCTTCAGTATGATTTCTCTGTATAAAAAAAAATAAGATCATTAATTTTAACAAAACAGATTCCAAGCGAATAATTTTGTGTCTATTCTTTAAATTTTTTCAAACCTTATTGATTTTGATAAAGGAAGCTCCTATCACGCCCCCTACTCCTTCCTCCTTTCCAAGAGGATGTCTTAAGTTTGTGTGTTGATGAGTACCCCTGGGCTGTACGGTGCTTTCAATGAGATTTTTCTGGAAAAGGAAGATTTGACGCTTTCAGATGACAGCGCGGAGCATTGAACGTCCTTTGCGCTCTTTAATCTCGGGACATATCCACAAGTTCATCAATTGCATAACCACAATGACTAGTCCCCAGCGCCAACCATTCCATCATGGAATGCAGAGTTAAAATGTCTTCGGGCTTTTTAATTAACTTCGTGTTCCCCTTTTTCCTGGAAAAAGGGGGGTCCTGGTCATCCCGTCCCGTCTGGAACATAGGGAAAGTGGAGGGAGTGGGGGGCATCGATTTGCAAGCATCCCCACCTGTTCCGAGCGAAAAAAGCCGAATGGGTCCTTCGAACGGCGGAAGAAGACTCACCTTGGATTGACGTCATTCGGTTTCCCCCTCGGGCGAAGTGATCCTCTCCCGAACTTCCCACCATTCCTCGTTCCAAGATGGCAGCGCGCTCCTCCGGCAAGGCAACAGGATTCGGCGGTGAGTTTCTCCTTAATTCATCTCCTTTAATTATCGTCAATCCCTCCTTTTTATTTAAACCTTTTTCTTAAAAAGGGAGTATGTCTTCACCGGATATTGGTCATACCGAAAAAAGCCAGACGGTCTTCGGGATCGTTACCTGGATAAAACTCATAAAGGGGGGGGGGTCGGGGGTGGAACTTTTATTCCGGGATGGAATACAAGTCATCTTTTTTTATTGATTTCGCAACTTTTTTTCTCGCCGTTTTTTCCTTCTTCCTATTCTCTTTTTTATGCCTTTTTTTAAAGCACTTTTTTCGTCATTGTCCGAATAAAAAATTAGTTGGATCCCAATTCGGTTTCCATGGATTCGTGGGACCGGATCTAAACCTTCCCAGGTGTGCTTCGTCGGGAAAGGTCGATCGGACGTCAGGAATGTACTAACCCGACTTTCTATTCATTAGCTATTTAAGTTAGATTTATGACCGCTGCTGTTACAATTTTAATTCATCGAATATTGAAATACTCACGATGTTTCACTTGGAATGGGGGAATGTCATTTGTTTTGAATTTGATATAAACTGTTGAATTCGATATCGCTTGAGGATACTTTAGTCGCATCTTAAAATTGGTATGATTCTTTTAATTTTTTTTGTTTGGTTCTCGTGTCAGTGTTCCGATTTTTCCACTAATAATTTTTGTGTTATAATTTGGTAAATGTGCTTAGATAGTATTAAGTAGTTCGTTGGGATCCGAATGGCGCGGGATGAATTTTTTTATAAATAAAAAAGCAAAATAAAATTTTTATATTAATTTAAGCATATGATTTTTAGAACAAGGCGATATATCCCTCTATGATTTTAAAAGTTAGACGATGAAATTTTCTTTTAGATCAAAAACATATATTTGTTAAAAATTAAAACAATTATTATTATTTTACGCAGTGTAAAAAAAATCTTTTGTTTAATCTTTTTATTATTATTGCAAGAAGCCTTGGTAAACTTTAATATCTGTAGAGATATAGTATCGTTATTATAAAAATGCATATCTTTTAACTTTTTGCTTACTTGTATTATATTTAATACGTAAACTTGTGCCAACGTGGTACTATTCAATATATTTAAAATTATCAATTTTTTTCTGTTTAATTTTGTAGCATCGGACCGACGATTCATTTGGAAGGTGTCCCATGTATGAAATATATTGATTCTCAAGTTAAAACCAAATGCAAATTAATTCCTCCCGCATTTATAAATTAGGGCGAAATGATGTATATCGAATAAATAAATTCGCGAATGATAGCGATGTGGGTTGAATAATCTGTTTCCATATCTGCTGTATTCTTCCTTACATATTCATCGATTTTGAATGAATTCCTTTTTAAACTTCTTTCGGAGGCCCCTTCGTGAAGGGTTGTTGAGTATTCGCTGAAATGTTCCTAAGATAATTTTATCTTTTTGATTCGCTGTGCTAAAGTTATCCGCTTTATTTATTTTTAAAAGCTTTAACTTTGTGGGTCTATTTTTGTTATGGAGTCTCCTAATCAAAGAGCAGTAGCTGTGTGAAGTGATGTTATTCCAATTAAAAATGATAAACGAGAGGAACCATTGACGTCTCAGGGTGGACTTTTTTCTCTTGGAAATCGTGCTATTAAAGGCATCACTATGCAAAAGTTGAAATAGTCTTATGGTTGGAAAATCATTTATAAAATTTTCTGGAAATCGGTAAGAAAGGAAGAAATCGATGACTATAGAAGGAAAGGGAAGTTTTAAATGGATAAATAACTCGCAATTCAAAATATCGCATCAGTTGACGCTAAACAATTACTGAAAACTATTGCTCTTGTAGTTTTAAACACTTTAGAATTTCGGTTGAGTTGTAGATATATTTAAAAAAATGACTGTATATTTTATTAGTTTTCTTTATAGTTGTTCAAATTTAATTGTAAACACATTTGGAATGATTTGGACAAAAATTAATCATTAATCAAGGTTTTAGGTGAAGGTAGATTGCTGTATCAGCCATTAATTTTAAATAATTCTATTCGTTAAGGAATATTCCTTTTACCTTAATACTTTCATTTTTAGAAAAATATTTATTTGTTTCACATGAATAATAAATGCGAATTCAGTCAAATTTGTTTCTTGACAATGTGCTTTGGAAGCCAAGACAAAACTTATTCAGCAATTAGGCTGTTCCATTATCTTTTGATTGAAAATTTTTTCCATCAAGCTGCAAAACAAAAGTAGCATTTAAATTAATATTTTCAGATTCCTTTCAATCCACAGACAAAATCAATGAAATATTCTTTATTGAAACGATCATAGATTATGACTTAATAGCATAATTCAGTATTTATTGCCCAATATTTAACACGCAAGAAAAATATCGTGCTATTTAAATAACTATAATCAATTGCATTATAAAGAACTAAAACTTCTTAATTTTTCTTAAATTGACCATTTTACATATTGACAGTAAATATTTCTACTGTTATTGTATTTAATTTGTTTTCTTCAAATTTTTGAACTGTAGTCCTTGTGCATTTAAATAATTTTAACTTTTTTTTTTATTTAAATGGGACAATGGAGTTATTTTTAAAATAGTTGAAAGGTCTTTCATCCTCCAATTCTAATCAATTGCCCCTGACAAAAAAAGTTTTAATGAAATGCTAAACTACTGATTTTATTTATTTTTCTATTTTCAAACATAAAGAAGTTAAGTGGTGGAGAATTAATTATCATTTTCAATACATTTGAGCTTGAGATCTCATCTACAACCCCCTTTAGGATTTATGTTTTCTTGCAACATATCCCAGGGAGCTTACAGCTCATTCAAAATTACTCTAGTTACCGTCTTAACATGAGCAATGCACACTATACGCATACACATAGTAGATATTTTCTATCAGCCGGGTGCTTTGAGACTTTAGGGCTCATGATCTGTGACGATCTGCCGAAATTTCTCTAAGTCGTATCAGGAGAACCATTGAAATATCGGATTCTCTTGTGAGGAATTTGCATATTGATTATTCTCCCATATATTAACTTTTCCTTTTTTTGAAGTGTTTAAATTCATTATACTTTTAAACCATTTTAGTTTGGTGCAGGATGCTTGCTTTTTTCATGATTGAAATGAATTTCACACCTGAGAAAACTCTGTAGTTATTAAAGTTTTTAAGCGGGGATTTTTGTTTGAAGCGAAGTTTGATTGTTGCACTGAACTTATGGAAAACAAAAACTACGAATTTAGCTTTAGTTTAAATTATAGTCTCCTCATTCGTATTTATTTAAATATAGCCTCGTTTGAGGCATATTACATCAGACTAAGTGAGTTTACTGTTTTACATACCATTACAATGTTCTGAAAGGACAATGTTGTTTGGTGAAGAATATAAAACTCTGATTTGGGAAGAAATTCATACCCTGGGGTAAAAATTGGAACTTAAAATAAATTTTATGTGTACAATGATTTAACTTAAGCCTTAATAACCGTAATAAAAGAACATTTTCTGATGTACTATTCTTTATTATTTAGGTCCATTTTTTAAAATGGTTCTTAATCTAAAAAAAACTTTTTGAAATTAAAGAGTTTTAAAACCTAATTTACCTATTTTTATTGTTTATGGGCCTTTTTTTATCACTGGATTAAATTCCATAAAAACAAATGCATATTTCCGTTATAATTTTAAAATTTTCATCAAATTAATTTTTTGTATACTGCACAGGTTTTATTTTTAACAACTATGAACTGTTAGCTTCAAATTAAATATGATCTTGTTTATATTTTTAGTATTTATATTTTATAATCTCAAAAGCTACGAAAATAGGACTATAACTAGAAAATGTAAAAAAAATACGAGGATCTTAGATTCTTTGATATAACACATTTTACTACTTTTTTTTTAAAGGTACGTAATTGTCAGATTCTTTGAATGTATTATCCTGTTCTCTTCCGAAAATAGTCATCTCGTATCTCTGAAGAATTGTTAAGATATTCCAGCAGTTATTACATACATTTTCTTCTTAAAGATTTTCGTGGCTTAAGTTAAAAAAATTAACAAAATTTGGATTCTTTTTATAAAGTCCGTAATCCTAAATTTTCATTTTGTCATCTTCGGGCGATCATATCTGTATTGATTACAAAAATTTAGATAATACGAAGTAAACCTATTTGATATTTATCTACACTTTCCTTTAAAAAAAGGCACAAGTCGTTCAAATAGGATCAACTTGACTTTTATTTGCAATTATCTATGAAAATGGGAAAAACATCTTGACTAGTGCTTTCCTTATAACTGCACTTGCAATCGCAAATTATTGCTTAGAAATTCGCGGAAGTTTCCTAATGACTTTCATCTCTTGAAATCAAGTTCTGATAATTCGTTGCATTGTGGAATCTTGCATTCAAAACAAAATTTCAGATTCATTAAACAATGAGCTTCCTAGACAAAAATAAGTGCAAATAGCTGACTTAAAGCTATCTTAATCATTTTTTTTGTGTGTACAAATATTGCGTAGTTATTATAACTTTAAAGGCAGAATAGCAACAGATATTTCGAATAGAAAAGGGATGCTAGACTTTTTTTTGAAGGTGAAGGGCTTACTGATGAAATGACGGAAAATATTATTCATTGGCTTTTATAACAAATATTTTGATTTTTTAATTAAATATTTTAATGAATGATAAAATCACGAAAAATATCCAGTACCGGCTTATAAAACAAATATTATTTTGCTTTTTAAAATAAATATATCAAATGGAACTATATAACTCGTAAATATTAATATTTTAATCATATTCACAGGTGTGATTGATCCGTGGATCCGCGTTTTTTCGCTTTTTATCGTGTCAGAACATGCTGTTTTTGAAATGAGATTTTTGCAATCAACAAAAATCCGTTGGCAAAAAATAAAAAAAATTATTATTCCCACGAGCATCTCAAAAAATCAGATTTTAATAACACTTTCACATTGCATTTTCAAAAGCTCTGATTTTTTAAAAAAGTTAATGCCTACAGCTAATAAAACCTAGAAAAATGTCATTTTGAGCGCATGACTATATGAAATGAAATAAATAGGAAATGGGATTTTTTTTTTAAATAATCAATGCGAGACAAAGTGTTTTTGGATCGTTTGCAATTCTAAAGTGACTCATTCAGTGAAACAGTTAAAATAAATAAAAATATAATTTAACTTTCACGAGCACGGGGTGCTTAGCCGTTCAAAAAATGATGTTCTGACGTGATACATTGAATTATGCATAGCTGATTTCATTTTAATCTTTTTTCTTTATTTATTGTGATTTCTTTTCCTTTTCTGCTCCATTGAAAAAGGGGGAGGGGAATCTTCAGTTTATTACACGGCAGGAATTGTCTACCTCGAAGAGAAAAGATTTTTTTCTATGCTTGCTACACGCCTCTTCAACACCCTATCTTGCAAAACTGTTAAGTTTCAGAGAAATATTGAGGAAAAAAAATTATTTCTTGGCTATAAAATATTCTTTCGTATCTGTATCTTGCTCACAAAATGAAACTAAATTTCTAAAAAGAAGCTTGGCATAGCAATCCGGTTGTCAGGAGTCATACTAATGGAGATCTCAACCTGGAAACACACTAAGGAAAGATCTGTTTATGAAAAAAACAAAAAGAAAATAAGGGCCGGGGAAGTTCAATGACTATTAAAGAAACACTTGCTGAAATATGCCTATGGGATATAATTACAATAAAGTACTACATTTCCTCTCATATTTGTTGTTTTACAGGTATATACATGCATTTAATTTTGTCCCGACAAAATAATTTTTAAAATGGCTGAGAAAATCGTATTTCTCACTTTTATAAAACCCTTTTTTGGAAAGAAAATGAAAGCCCATTAGGCTGTGGTTTTGATCATTTTTTATGCGCATTGACTAATTATTTCATAAATTCTTTTGTGCGCTACTTCATATTGTATTTTTGGATTTCCTCTTTTTTGCTTTTTAGACAATCGCATTTCTGCATATTATTGTAACATAATTTTTAGACTAGGATGGTCTAAATTTTTATTTAGTCTCTAATACCGTGAAAAACTTTCAAAAATTGGTAGGGAGAAATAAAACAAAAGGGAAATAATTAAATTCATATCGTTCTCTCGTGCCTGGTCCTAAAAATCATTAAAGCTTTGATAATCGATTTTTTTATTAATTTGAATATGTCTCTATGATAGCAATTGCTATTCAGTTTTCAGTTTTTTTAAGAGTAATTTTTTTCTTACCAAAATTGGTCTATTTCTTTTTGCCACACATTCGTTTCAAAGCTGAAGTAATAGTTGTTTTGGTTAAATGGTGAGTCACCATTTCCTATCGCTTTAAAGTAAACAATTAGTAGAAGTTGTCAAAATAAATCCAATCAGGACAAATTCTTTTTTAAAACATTCTAAAGCGACGAAAATTAACTGCCATTTCTTTTTTCCTTTTCACGCTTTCAAAAAGAAAAAAAAAAAAAAATGTCGTCAATGTTTGTGTTCTAAGGCAGAGAATAATCTGAAGTTTGAATTATTCTACGTTGTTAATTCAATAATAATAATAATAATAATAATAAAAACTGAGAAATGGCAATAAAAACTGATTAGCATTGTAGATTCTCATTCTCATGTTATTAATAAAATTTTACTGTAGCATATTTAAATAATGGAATTAAATATGGATATTTTATAATTATTTTTAATTCTGTAGAATCCAGTTTTCTTTTATTAGTTAGAAGCGGTCATTTTTGTTAAAATAATTTTCTTTAAGAAATCGTTAATTTTTAATCGAAAATATTCGTGCAATTCTCCGGCTATTAAGACCTCGTCTAATATTCCCATTTTCTCTACTAAAAAAATCAGTTACTTTATTTTTGGATGAAATATCATTTATTTCTATAGCAACTAAAAGGTTTTCATTAAATATGATTTAAATGCTGTTGTATTGATAATACGAATATTTGAAATAGTATTGCTTTATCGATATTTTAAAAGAGTTGAATGGTTAATGTAATTATAATTTCTTTCAAAAGTGTCGCAAGATTGGTTTAATATCTGAAATTTATAAAAATGAAGACAAAATTTGTGCAATATCTTTCTGTTTCTGAAACATTTCTTTGAAAATCAAAAAAAAAAAAAAAAAAATCCCCCAATTCCGGAAACTCTTGAATCCTTCGAATTTTTCTAAAGCGCTAATAATTTTTCGCCGAAACTATTATATTAATTAGAATTCTATCAATCAATATTTGAGTTGAAATACGTTTAAAATAAATTCTACTTTTAAATTTGTGTGTGTGTGTGGGGGGGGGAAACTGGATATAAGTTCCTTTTCCCCAATTTTTATGAAATATTTTGATTTTTGAGCAGTGACTGCCAACAGCGCAAATAAGAAGTACTAAGTGAAATTATAGTTATCCTAGTTTTTACTTTTTAAAATGGGGGACTACGTTCAAAAGTCGATTTTATTTCACAAAACATAGCATACTCTTATAATATTTTAACTTTTGAATAGTAAACTTTAAAAAGTTCTTTAAACTAATCTTCGAAGTTTTCTTTGGGAAGTCGCATTTATTTTTTATCTTATCATATTTTGTGTTTTAATGCTATTTTATTCCTTACGTTATATTTTCTAAAATTCTAAATTTTGATTGAATTTCCACAACTTCCCCCTTAAATTAAAATCTAATACATGTTTTTAAAAATTAAAATTTGATATAATTTTCCAATTAATTCTACAGTTCTTGAGGTAGAAATAAATCAGCTGTTAATTTGAAAATATATTATTTTAATGCTTCAGATTGTGAAAAAATGAATATTTCACTTTGTCTATCAGTCGAACTCCATTTTTAAAAAATTGAATAAAAATATGGTAAATTTTTTAGTTCATGAACTTAGTAATACATTCCGATTTTATCTGCAAGATTTCAAACAAATAATTGCATGAACTTTTAAACTAAAAGGTTTTTTTACTTTTTACCTCTAACTTTTTTAAAACTTTTTATTTTATTTTTTTTTTTTTCAATTTATTTTATACGATTCTCCCGCGTTTGATAATTAACGTTTATGTGGAGCCAAATTTTCATAATAGATTCAAGAATATCAGATGCTGTCATAAGTAATGTTTCGAATAATGCGTTCAGAAATGCGTTTTGAAATTTGATTATTTATTACCTAAAATATTATTTTAGCTTTTTAATTACTCTTTAGGTAGAAAATGTTTGAAAAGTGAAAATTATGATATTTTTTCCTTCTTCTAACTTAATATAAAACTTAGAAAGTACATCAAAACAACACGATACCTTTAATTTAATATTTTTGATGTTTGCTTTCTCCTTTATGAATTTTTTTCATGAAGGTAAAATTTTCTCTCGGGGATATAATTACTCAAATTCTAGTCTTGTGATGATTTTCAGATTTGCATTTCTTTGCAAAATGAATTAAATTTTATACTGTAAAGTGCATGCAAAATATTTTCCTTAATCACAATTGTCACATTTAAAACAAATGGCACAGCTGCGCAGATGAAATCAAATTTTATGGCTGCGAAATGTGCTATCGTCTTTATAGCCGCAACATCTTTTATACTACTGTACTTATTTAGTGCGTGCATAATTTCGTCCGCATTTTATTGTGCTTTATTTTACTGGCATAAAAGGGACTTTTATAGTTTTTAAGTTTTACTCCGATAATTTTTTGTTGGATATCGTACCAAGATATTTCAGTAAAATTAAAAATTTGTCGAATGTATAAACTTGAACAGTGGCTAATTAAAGTAACGAAAAGTAAACTTGTTCAGAAAATAAACTCACAACGCCTGATTTTTCGTAGAAAGTAGTTGTATCAATTCCAAAGTACATTTAAAGCCCACATTGTCATTACCAGTTGGTCAAGAGCTATAAGAGACATATTTGGCAGTTGAATTTTCGCTGATACAGATTAATACACCTTTTGTAGAGCAATGACATTTTTTATAGGATGTAAAGATCATTGTTTAATAAATTAAATCGCAATATCTGCCTTATAATACAAGCTCGTTGCATGCAAAATTTTTGGGGGAATTGTAGGCGCAGTACTTTTCTACATTATAATTAGAATTTTTATCTACCAATTTTTTTAATAAAAATTATATATATATGTGAATGAAGTATAAAAAATATTTATAATATTTTATTTCAACTTTGGAAGCTTTTTTGGGGAGAGACGAATTCATTTAATTTGAAATTATCTTGAATGATATAAGTGTTTGTTTCCCGCGTTTATGTGATATTTTTTAACAGTTTACAGGATTGAACTTGATATAAATGAACTTTCACGTCTCTACAGTTTAAAGAACGCATGTTATATTGATCAGAATGGAATAACATCAGCTGACATTTGTTTTTCTTTGCTCAACTAGGAGGATTAAAGTTCCATTAATATCCTACTTGTTGTTGAAGTGGAAATTTTTTAATCCACCCCAAGTGAAGGAAGTAATTGATGTTGAGGATGAATCTCGTATTGAGAAAAAACTAAAATTGAATGCGAATTTTTGTAACATTAAATAATTTAGTATCAATTTTAATCTTCATTTCTATTCGGGTTCTTTACCAGCATTTTTCAAATCACTTAAATTCAAAAAAATTATCGCTCTAGAAGTATAAGGCGGTGCATTTTTTTAAACATATTACTATGAATATAACTTCATCTTGCCTGTGAACTGCCTTTTTATTGCAATGGAGAACACTGCTTTGGTATAAGATATCTTTTTTGAAAGTTATTATATAATATTCGGTCGATTGGCCAGACCATAGTTATATCCCGAGAAAAGCACAGAATTTAGTTGTAAAGTTTGTACAGAATTTGTGATCAAGAATAATTATTGATCAGGCAGTTTAAGATCACTCGTAGTTTGTACAAAATATGGAACACTTTCTTTTTATTTTGGTGTACTTTAGTATGAAAGACCTTCTGACGGAGATGTACATTGAAAATTTCACTTTGACGCTATTTAATGGCAGCAACACATTATAATGATTTATTCTAAAACTCTTTTTGGCTGTTCTTTGAACTGACATTTAAACTGTCAAAAAGTGTTTCATAATTATCTAAATTTTAGTCTTTCTTCTTTTTTAAGCACTAGAAAATAATAAATTTGATGGGAAAACTAATTTTTTTTCCAAAAAGAAATTATTCAATACCAAACATGTTTTCATAATAAAGAATTCCAGCATTTATTGTATTGATTGTCTTTCTTTGATCTAACTCTACATAAAAGAATTTATAGGTAGCAAAATTTGTAAAATATTGCATTAAATTATAGAATTCGATATTTTAACGAACAAATGTCCTGAAAATGAAACTAAATTCTCGTAAATATCAGGGAAATAAAGAAAATAGTCTTAGTAAAAGCTCTTTTTAAATAGATATTCTATAATGAATAAAAATTATTTTTTAATTATAATATCTAAAAGGAACCTTTGCCCAAATTTCAATAAATGCGAACTTGAAATTAAATAGATTTAATTATCTGTAAGCGTTGGAAAGGTCGTTTATTAGATTATAAAATTATATTAATTATAAATATGAAGCTAGTGCGTCAAAATATTTCGACGTACGGACTTTCCAAATCAAGTTCAAATATCTTCATTTAATGAATTTAAATCAGAAAAAATAATATAAATTTTATAACTGTGGAATTTTTTTTAACTGTGGAAAGAAATTTTATAACTGTGGAAAGAAATTTTATAACTGTGGAAAGAGTGGAATGTACTTCGGAATTAATGTCATAAAGATAAACTAAACCTAAGCGATTACATAATTTGTTGAAATGGTAAAAAGTAGCTTGATTTTCACATAATGTTGGGAAAATAAAAGGCTTCTCTTCGTAGAAGGAGTCCAGATTTTAAAGATTTGTTTAAAGAGGAGGATAATTTCAATTCTTTTTAAATTCTCATAAATCAGATGATTTTTTTAAATGGTAGAGTTATTTTGTGTGAAGTTATTGCAGAATTTTTTTATTTATTAATTAGCTATCGATTGAAATTTAAAGAGTACCATTTCGAGGTGTAAGTCTCCTCTTCCAAAATATATTGTTTCTAAATTACGTACTTCCAGGCTCAGCGGTACGTCCTTGTAAAAAGTTAGATAACACTTTCTTTCACTTTTATAATAAGTGGAAATTGTAATAACACTAGTTTTTTCCCCTTCTATATTTTAAAATGGGAATGGTATTCTGTATATGAATACATCATTTTTGTCGTTGTTAATTCCATTGTTTAGTTCCTTTTTAGAACAGTTTTGTCAGTTCTATGTTTCTCGTTATTTTGCGGTTTCTGGCAGTCCAACATCAATGCGAACATTTACTGTTTTCGTTTTTTTTTCTTTCTTTCCAGTTTTAAAACAATATTCCTGTTGTTTCTTGCAGCCGAAGCTTTTCAAGAAAAATTTATTTCGTCACTGCTTATTTTGCTTATGGAGGGCCTCAAGTGTTTTGTCTGTCATTAGTCCAAATCCCCCTCACTTTTTTTTAAGCGTTTACTGCGGTAGTCTTGAATTTGTCTTTTCTTGCTTGACTGTACTCCTTTGCGAACGTCTCCACGGCAGTTTCCTCACTGATTCACGCTTCCTTTGTGGATTTTGTTGAATCTTCTAAATATAACACTAATGTGCATAAATCGTTGTCTGTCACCTTGATTCGATTGTTTGTGTTATGAATTATTCAGTTTTAGGTTTCTGCCTACATTAACATATTTACTACTTACTGCCTACATTAACATGTTTTCTTTTTATTGCAGTTTTCGACTTTTCCATTTAATCTTATGTTTGCCAACGCTTAAGAAATGATCGATTTTAATCATGAAATTTCATTCTGTAACTTATCTAGAAGTTTATCCGTTGCCAAAATTTTACTGATGGGTAGTAACCATCTGCGATAGAAGTGGTAGAATTAATTTTTGAAGAATATTCTTTGAAGTATTAGAAAAAGACCTGAATTAGATTTTTTTTAATTATGTGAGGAAACGCTTAAAGAAAAGTTAATGATTTCCTTATCTTTTTAACATTTAAAAATATTCAATTAAAGAAATAATAATAGAAGTTCTCATTTATTTTTTTAAAATATTGGATTAAATATCTGTCCAGTTAGTCAGAATCGGATTTGTTTCTAAAAGGTCATTTCTCAGATTTTGCCGTGAGAAATGTTTGAAATTAGTATTCAAAATGAAAATGTGAAAAATGGCCGTGTTCTGTCCATATAATTTGAAGATCAGGAGGACAAGTATACGAATTGGAATGAATGAGAGCGGATTATTGTATTTTCTGTTCAGTTATGATCATTTGAAGGAAAAAGCGCAGAAAGAAGAGTTTCAAAAACCGCAGTTTAACTGAAAATAAACTAAAATTTCCATTTTTTTAAAGCATCAAACTTTCTAGGAATTGTTAAAATCATAAAGATTCACTTTTTAAAAATATATAAAGATTATAATTATTATTCTAATTTTATATTTATGTTTTATATTATCACAGTTTTTAATTTGTTACGTTTGTGAATGATTAAGATTTTAAGTTCATCTATTTAAGCTATGCTTGTAAAGATAGACTTTTATAATCAAGTAATTGAATTGTTCTGCTTGAGATTATACTTTTTAAATTAATATTTTTTAGAACGAACTGCTTAACATTAGTTTTTATTAAATTTTAATTCCTTTCCTGTGGCCTCGCCTCTTATTGAAATTTAGGCGGGAAAATACTGGTTGCAATTTTGGAAATTGATTATATCATTATAGTAATTTTTTTAAAAAAACTGAATTATTATAGTATATTTAATCACTAAATTGAAGAAAATAAATAAAATTAATTTTTGTGCCCAATAAAAGTGTTCTTTTAAAAGCTAGTTGAAATTTTTTTAAGTATCTGAAATAAATGATTTTCAAAGAAGTGTCTGTGAAAACCGTAAGACTTCTTTAATGGAAATTTTTTTGATAACCATTATCTTATCTATCCTCAATGAGCAATACAATACATTTTTCAACTAAAAAACTGTCTAAGGATGCTATAAATTAATGATATTTTCTTTCATATAATTGGAGTTTTTGCTTGTATGGTTCAAGGTTTCTTTCCAAAAAGTTTTTTTTCCCCTCTTTAAGCTCATTTCTGATTTGGGGCTTTTTTTAAAGCGGAAGAGTCTTGCCGCCGAAATCACCCAAAACATCTGATATCTCGCACGATAATTTTATCTGAACTGAAACGGTAAGTTTGTAGAGCCGGTTAAAGACCTTTAGCGATCTTGTTTTGTCAGAACGTCTCCATGACTATCATTTATCTACTCGGGAGTTGAAGCTTGCCGAGAGTCTCTGATACTGCGATGCTTGGCGTCGCCACGGGTGACTCGTTTTTTAGGTTGAATTCATATGAATTTATATGAATTGTATATCATATAAATTTTTAAAGTCTTATTTAATGTAGATACTTCTAAATATTTTAAAGTAATTCGGAAAATTATAAAAATCCTTGACAATAAGTTTCAGAAACTTTTTTAAAATTATGTGATGTTTTTACTTCAAATATTGTAGAATTGTTTAACTTAATGCTAATGCTGACGTTTAACAAGAATAACTTGTAGCTACATTGATTGGGTTTTTATAGAAATTTCTCTATTAGTTTTATACAAAAAAGTCTTGCTGTTTAATGCATGCATAGCATCCATTGCGCATTCTCTTGAATAGATTATCCCGAAGATGTTGAGATTAAATTTACGGTTCTTATGCAAGAGTCCATAACAAGGATAGTTGCTCTCTGTTGCGCTCTTTTCAAGAGCATTCCATGTATGTTTTATGCGATTAAAATTGAACACTTTCTTTGATGTATGCTTTCACAAAGAAAATCGTGAAGACAGGCCGCAGAATGAGAGAAAATTATCACAAATGAATAAGAAATAATTTGCATTGAATTATGCTGCACGAAAATGATTTTCTTTGAACAATGTAATGATAATTTGTGCATCCATGATTCCCTCACCAAGATATATAATAACATATGCCAGTTCAGCATTGTCTCCCAACCCATAGCACCATCACATCTGTAGTGTCGGAAATGTTGGCAAAAAAATACTAATTCCGGATTCAAGCCAAATGTACTTGCTTGCGCGAATCAAATGGCCAAACAATTAGTTTTCAACCGCGCCATATGATTCCCATCAGGATCAATCTAGGTTGCATGTTCCAGACGGAACTTGTACTTCTTTTCTCTGATATTTTCTTTACAAACTAATCAACCAACAAGATCAAAATTCGTCATTATTATCTGGTGTGACTTTCTAAAGCCCGTAATAGTTTGTGTCATTCGTGCCGATTTAGAAGCAGTTATCTGACAGCTATTTGTATAGTATGATTGTGGTAACAATTTTCATGGATCGAGCACAAGTCAAGTTTTTTTTAACAGTTTTACTATAATAGCAGCTTTAAAATATTTCAGAATCATTAACAGTATCTAATCGAATTAGCTTCTTCTGATTTACAATAATATTTCCTCGCCTAATAACGTTTAGATTTATTTGACGTATCATTTCCTTCACCGAGAAAAAAATAGTTTAATTAGGCATTTAGAAAGATAGCTGATGAGTGCTGTCACATGATTCTGAAACCTCATGTTAATTTTAGTCTTCTATCCTTAATCAATAATTTTGATGGACCACGGTACCCTGGTGGTAAGGTCACCGCTCGTAAGCCGAAGGATTTCATGTTCGAGACCCGATTCCCCCCCCCCCCCAGAACCGCCGTGTAAGGGGGTTTGTTGCTCGTTAAACCTGTAGAATCCAAACGTCTCCTCGCTGGTCTGATGTGGAGAGAGAGGGTGCCAGCTCAAATGTCATCCTCGTCATTTGACCGCAGTTCAAAATTACGAGGTCCGTCCCATAAATAGCTCTAATGTTGCTTTACAATGAGACGTTACTAAAACTAAACTCGATAGTTTTGATATTACTTAAAAAAAATTTGGCGACTCTTTTTCAGGACTACTAATTAATTAATTAAAAAAACTTTATTCTATTCTTTTTATTGTGATCTCTTATTTTTTGGGAATCCAAACAATGAACTCCTAATCTGCAACATTCGTGTTTGAGTGGCCTCTGTCAAAAAAAAAAAAAACCTATTAGATTTATTTTTAACGATGATCGATGTTCCTTAGACGAGTAGCTTCATTCATCACCGAGTCGTTGCCAATAATGACATCTTCCCATCGAAAAGGCCCAACTTAATGATTATTCAAGGTCCGAGTGTAGAAACGCCTTTGAGTAGAATGGCTGTAATTTTGTATAATGCAACTTGTTACTTAATTATTTCGCTTGAATTTTAGATTAGAGTTATTCGAAAGGCGAACAATTTTATTTCCACTTTTTTTCTTTTTTTTTTAATTCTTACTATTAACTCACGCTATATATATATATATATAATAGTTTAAATTTTCTGTTGTTAGTAAAATACTTTTTATTAGTCCACTCAAGTAAATCATTATAAACTTGTAGTGAATGTCATTTGATGTTAATACTGTTTTTTGAAATATTAATTCATTACTGTTTTATTAATTAATTTAAATCTAACTTCCCCTCCAAAAATCTTCATTTCGCCCTCCAAATAAGTAACGGATGCAATTTGTTGTTTTCGCCACACCAATGAGATTAGGCTTTACATGTTTTAGGACGATTATTTCAAACAATTCTTTTTTTTTATATTTGATGCATTTAAAATTAAACATTGTTAATTAATCGATTTTGTTGAATGCGTTTTGAAGTACTTTCGAATTAAAATAATACAGAATAAAGAATATTAAAAATTTATAATCTGTATTGCGTTATTCCAACTGGCGTAGAAAATTCACGTTTTTTGCGTTGCCTCAATTAGTGGTGAATTCCCAATTAGCGTTGAAAATTTAATGCTAGTATAATTTTTTGATCAATTATGTATAGTAAGTGTAATTATTAGGTCTTGACAGCCTGGTTGGTAGGGCGTTGGATTCGCAACCGGAGGGCTGCAAATTCGAACCCGACAGTCGAAGATTGTGTGGTGGACGTTAAATCCGCCGTCGTCTTAAAGTCTTCAGAGAGAAATACCACTGGGGGGGGGGGGGTACTGGATCATAGGTAATCGTTCTCTGTTCCAGATCTAAATTACGATCTGCGAATGAATGAATGAATGAAATGTATGAATGAAGTTCGCTCCATTAAAGATTTGTGACGTGTGTGAGCTGGAAGTCAGACTTCTACCTTCGGGTGCTGAGAGGTCCATATCCTCAGAAGCTACTGCACCCCTCCTTTCGTTGTAAAGCGTAATACGAGAACAATTCTAATTATTTAATAAAAAATAACTAAAATAAAAAAATTCCTTGTTGTCCTTTGTAGAAATTGACTTAATTTTTTTAAAAATATTACTTGTTAGAATCTATAGATTACGTCTTTAGAATGATTCGTCAAGTCTTTTAGATCTGTGTCTTTCAATAAGTATATACGTACTGCTTGAATGTGAAAAGCAATAATTTTACAGAATTGACTTCGGTAGCTCAGTGGTTCTTTAAATGTGTTGTCATTTTTTTTTCATTTCATTTCCAAAATGGCTTTTTAAAACTGAATTTTGACTTAAATGTGTTAATTATTGGAATCTTAAACGAAATCGAAACTTTTCTATGTGTTTCTTACTCCGTTTTATCGATTCTTTGACAATTCTAATTTCTCTATTTATCAATTTATTATTGCTACTCTTGCTTGAATTCCTATGTTAATATATGTGTACATATGTGTTAATTTTGTAATGATTTTTTAAAATTTATTGAAAGATGACTTTTAAACTTTTGATTTACGATATTTGATTTCACCCAACTGTGCATTACAGTGTCAAATATATTGATGACAATTGTAGATAGACATTTCAAAAGATATTATCTTTCTTTTGAACTGCGTCAGTTAAATATTCTTAACATGCTTTATAGATCTGGTCGGTAGCAGCATCCAGTTGATTTTTATTACCTGCTTTGGCCGATCGTATTTTTAGAACTGAAAATTCTTTATTGCTAATAAATAGTTTTCAAAAATATTTATTCCAAAATTTACTGCTTTTAGAAATGGATTTAAAATTTTTCATATTGTTGATTTCCTTCTCTAAACATTTGCTGTTCGGGTTTTTTTTTTAAGTATAAAGGACTTAAAAGTTATAAAATCTAATTTATGTGAGGAAATATAGTGAAAGGGTTTATCAGGAGGAAGTATAGTGAAAGGGCTTTCAGTATTCAGTGTTTATTTTAATATTAAAAGTCATAACATTATTTTATTTAGACTTAAAATCAATTCGAGAAAAGTTCTTCGAACGGATAAGGGAATAGCAGACATTTCGATAGTAAATGAACTTTTAAGAAACTTTTTGCAGTTAAATTTTTTTTGATTAATTTATAAAAAAAGATATTATTCAAAAGAAACGTTCGGGAGAAAAATGTATAATTTTTTAAGGAACTCAAATGATAGATAATTTAACTGTAAAGTTAATTTTATAATTATTAGACTTAATTTCAAGAATATAAAGTTGAATTAATAATTAAAAACTATTTAAACAAAATATTCGAAAACTGAACAGTCACTGTTTCTTCCTTAATTAAAAAAAATTTAGTTTTTTTTTAAAGTTAAGATAATTTTTGTTCAGTTAATGTGACTATTTAGACCAAATGGATGCACGATGGGATTTTTATGGCGATCGAATGTTTTCTGGCTTTTATTTTGAAATAGGTTTGAAATTCAGATGCTTACTGATGCAACAGTATCGCTTTAACTTGACTCAAATAGGGGTGTTGATCGCAAGTGAGTAAAATCTAAATGTACGTCAACTCGCTCATGCTTCCTTCATGTTTTGACTATTAAACTATCTTTATGCGCAAGAAATGCTTTAATCTGCATACGTCTATAAGTCATGCCTTCTGTTCTATTGCTTTCCTTAGCCTTGATCATTCGGAGTTTTCTTGGTTGCATTACTTTCCTATTTATCCTGTTATCTCTGCCAGAAATGAAAATCCTGATACCTCCTGAAATGCATTTTTGCCTTCAGATCGCAACCTCGCGGCGTCGGTACCTGTACTGTGTTTTTTGCAGCTGCGAGTCACGAGACGGGGCGATTTATGTGCCACTGTGTCTTGGTGGTTGGCGGAAGTGATATTTCGCACTATGGATTGCCTCCTCTCTATCGGTGGGGTCAAAATTATTAGAAGTGGCTGCATCTCGGACCGATGAATGAAACGTGCGCGCCGCGGATGTGCCTCTTTTGGCCAGTGACCAGAAAACCTTCCAGGGATGAATTCTAATCCGAGATTTTCTCATCCTAATCCTGAACCGGTAAAATGCAAATGAAATTCCGTAGAGAATAGGAATGTCCTTATTTTCTATCTTCCTCCTGAGAAAATAAGGGATTGTAATCAGTCTGCCAATTGTCTCTAGGGGCTTCGTTGACCTGAAAGCTAGCGACCATCATAAACAGATACCTAGGTTTTTGTGTGTTTTTAACCTTTCGTGTTATATTTATTGAAAGTATATTTGCAATGGGCAACGACGGGGATGAAGGATTTTGTAAATATTTTAAACGCTTAACATTATCCAGTAACAGTGTATTCGTATTGAATTTGTCGGTATTTTGTTTTCAGAAGACACGAGTAGTAATCATAATATTTAAAAATGCAGTATCAGTTCTTTTTTCAAACAACCTAAACTGTAATTAAAATTACCTTAGATTTTTTTTTTTTTTGCATTTATTCTAGGAGGAAATATTTTTAAAATTCTCTCAAAAAGCCAATATAATGGGTACAATTCTGTTTTTGAATCCATGGGTATAATTGAATAAGAAAACTTGGATGTCAGAAAAGAAATTGCCAAAAATTTTGATGCTTATTCTGAATATAATTTTTTTCCATTATTAATCGCTTTATCTATAATGAATTCTATTTATTCGATTGATAATTTGAAAGCAGAAAAAATGCAACGGAATAATAAACTGCTGTAAATATTTATAAAATTTTAGGACTGTTCAATTTTTAATGTCGATTACTGTTGTCTTGGACCTTTTTTGCGATGTTAGGGAAAAACAAAGGGAATCTTTCGAAATCGCAACTACTTTTTTAATTTTATCATTTATTTACTAGTTACTTGGATTATGAGTGTAATTTCTATGATCGCAAAATTAAGTTATTTATGAATTTGTGTTTATAAATAGTGAATTTTGCCTTTAAGAAAACGTCAGTGATAAATATTTTTGATTGTAGTTGTTTTCTTATAGCCTGCAGTTTGATCGAAAATTCTAACTTATAGGACCTCAAAAATGGTTTTTAATTTCTTATATTTTGGTTTACCTCAAACTCGCGATTCTCGAGGGACAATGCTAAAAAATGACATTTTTTTCTATAGAATTTAAATTGTTGTTACTTAGAGTCAATTGAAATATAACAATGTATTGAATGTTGAGATAAAACTTTTACCTAATATTACCAAAAATTTACCGAAATTAAGTGTAAAGTAACCGGAATTTGGCCGAGGGGAAAAAAGAATTTATTTTTTGTAAGGGTATTTATGAAATTAAACCAGGTCTTCTGAAATTTCGCAATTCATCTATGTAAAGGTTTGTGATATCTTTATTTCCAAATGCATCTAAATTCATTCATTCATTCAAATAAAATTCAATTTGCGTGTATAAATAATCGGTGTCAGTGTTTACGATAAACATAACCAGCTGAAGTTTATACCCTGTATCTAAGATTTAATTGATTCTCGGTTAAAATTATTGACAAACGGAACGTTGATTCTGATTCTGGGAATGAATTTATTTTAGATGCCATCTTGATGTAGATGCCATTGTTTAGAATTGTTGTGCTGAGAAATTGGCTTGATTTTTCAAGTAAGCATGTATGATTTACTCATTGTCTTTTCGAATATTTCATTCGTATGCTTTTGAATGACTAACGGTCCGTTAATCAACAAACTCTGTTGTGATATTAGAGCGGGAACAAATACCAGGAAACAAATTACAAAGAAGTTCAAATTTATGATGTTGAGTTATTCTCTAAATTTCCTCTTTGAAGGTCTATTTCTTTGTGGGCCTGGACTGTTTCGAAAATATTAATTCTCTGGCTTGAAATGTCATAATTACCTCTTTTGCCTTGGTGGAAAAACTTGACAGAAATAATTCCCTTTTCCACATTTCCATGTTTCCAATTCTTTCGGTAGTTCAACTCCTCGAAGCCTGAATGCAAAGGGATGAGATGAGAAGGTTGGGGGGAGGGTAAGTTATGTCGTTTTGTGGAAACAAAAGAAAAGAAGCACGCGAGGAGTAACAATGGAATGGACCGAAGCCTATTCAGTGGACATGTTTGAAAACACGCAGAGAGCATCGTAGTTCCAAGAGTTTTTTATCTTCGTTTTCTCTCCCCCCCCCCCCTCTCGTTAAAAAAAAGAATACTCGTAGCAATGGCTAGTTGTTAATACTGATCCACAGTTCATTTTACTGCGAGTAAATCGTTTCTACGTTGCACATGCTGGTTATTTTGTGTTTCTAAGTGGAATAGCATTCTATAATTGTTGATATTTAAGCTAAATATAATAGCTAATGTCGCATTTTTTTAATGGATGATATTGAATGGCATCTTCTGTTTTCTGAATCGTATTGATTCACTTTAAAGTCCAAGAGGGTTTTGACAATTTTTGGATTGAATTGTAACTCATATTAATACTTTTTGTAAGTTTCCAAGAATTCGGTGCTCGTTTGATTCAAGGAAATAATAGGCAAATGTTTTAAGACATTGGGCTATGGATAGTTATTTTACTGCGCTGAAGGTCAATAACCTTTTCGTATGTGTATTCTTGTAACAACTTTCATTTTATTGAGCGAAAAATTATGATTTGGAAATTTATTAAAATAGAATGGTATATTAGATAACATCTTCACTTTATATCATAGATACAAGATAATGTGACGTCTATTGTAGTCTTTGTGTAGTTTTTAATTAGATGTTAGTTAATTAATAAAATCGTATCAAATTATATTTTAAGCCGTCTATCAAGTGGAGACAGATTTTAATATTATATATATCCATCTTAACTGATATTTAGGGTTCTTGTATCTGTGAAGAAATGATTGAGCTCAAGTTCTAGCATAATAAATCTGCTTCGATCAGAGAAAAAGTCTGAAGACTAATTTGGTTAATTTTGATACTTTTTATATCATATTTGCTTTATTCCAACACCAGGAACTAGGACCTAGACAATAGGAGAGTTAAATATTCACTTAGACGAGGGATACACAACCTGTGGCCGACAAATGTTATTAATAAAGTAAGATTAATTTTAAATGAAATTAGACTTTTTCAAATAAACAGGGGGTAAATCATTTACGAAAACGATTCTACATTAGAATAAATAATGTACAGTTGTTCATTAGGTTATTATTTTTATTACGCGGCATTTCAGTTTGTTCTACCTGCGAGTACGAATTTTCGTATAGAAGTTCGCGGACGTGAAAAATGTCCACACATTAAATTGCATTATGAGGATCAAATTCAAATCTTGTGTGATGCATTTCATAATCAGTTTTGAGATTTTGAAAAGTGCCTAACAAAAATTGTTTAATTTTTTTCTCCATTTTCTGTTGATGTAAATCTATTGGATGAGAGTATGTAGTTAGCCTTAATTGATTTACAGAATTCTGATTTTTAAAAAAATCAGTTTAAAGAAAAAACGATATTAGAATTTTATAAAGACTTAACGGCGGAATTTTTGGGCTTAAAGCAAAATGCAGCAGCATGTGCAACTTTCTTTGGTAGCACTTACATTTGTGAGCAAACTTTCTCACTAAGAATTTAAACAAATCAAAAGGAAGAAATAGAATAGTAGATGGAGAACGCTTCTGCTATTCGATTTTGTTTGCATATTGCCACAACCAATCTTAAGCCCAATATAAAATCAAGAACTTCAAATATTCATCCCCCGCCATCTCATTAATTTTTGCTCATTTTGATTATTATTTTTTCTTAAAATTTAAATTGTGCTCTCTGTATAATTACCAAAAAAATTTACCTCTGTTATTCTATTTCATGTTTGCCACCTTTTCAGCAGAAATTCCTTTTTTTAGGTAAAGTATTTCAATGATATCTATGTTTGTGTTTTATTCATTTATTTATTGCCTAATGTGTGCACGAGTAAAATAAGTAAAGAAGTAATTGTAATTCAGGCGTATTGCCATAAAAACAGTGTTTTGCCGTTTATAACATGTTTTAACATTTACGTGCTGCTTTGGCCTTCGACATGATCCTTTTTCGTATTTTGGCCCCTCGTCCTGAAAAGGTTGTGCATCCCCGACTTAGATACTACGAAAATTAAAATTAAAACTTTTTTTTTAAAAAAAAAAATTGTAAAATAAAATGAAACAATTCATGGAAATATCGAATGATTGGGATAGTTTGGGTTAAGATTTTTATTGTAATTATCTGTTTAATACTAAACATCTCTTTCTAATTATTGTATTAAGTTTGCATTCATTGATTTCGAATCACAGTTGTATTTTTTAAATCCGGTAATTGTAATTATTTCTATTCGGAGTTATTAAGTTTTTTCTGGATTTTGTAAAATTTACGAAATTAGCAAAGTTACTAGTATTTCAATTATTGAGTCAATAAATTCGGATACACTTTTGAGTATGCTTTATTTTGAAAGTATGAAGATCTCGTCTTCTGAATAAATGTTTTTGCTAAAAAAGCCGTGATTAGGAAAAACCCTAAAAGCTCCCCTGTGCTTTTTTGAATCCAACAAATGATTATGAAGGATTTTTTTCCCTGTCCAAAGTTCGAATTTTTAATTCGAAACGTCATAGCATGATGCTTTAGGCTTGAATAGTTTATCTTGTCTTAGTTTGCCTTAATTTTATTGCCCAGTTTACAAACGAAATACCTGCAAAAAATACAAATCGATTTGAAATAAATATCAGGAAAATTTTAAAAAAAAATTCTTTATGGTATTTTGAACATAAAGGCGCGTGTGAACGATGTGATAAAACGATGATTTGAACCTTATGAAAATAAAAATATTTTGGCAAATTATCATTGGAATCTTATTTTAATATTAAAGAAAATGTTTCTCGGAAATAATACTGTATCACTGAATCGATAATTTTTCTTGTGCAACAATATGCTCTGAAATTGTAGAAGAGCATTAAAATTTTGATTTTTTTTAAATATTTATTTAATGTTATGACAATTTTTAGATGTCTTTTCATTAGCTGCTTCTATAACCAACGATGTACCTACATGTTCAATTTTTTAGCTGTAGGTGAACGGAATATTGCGTGCTATGTTTAAGGGTTTTCACTCACACTACTTACAGACAATACTGTTCTTCATTCTAAAAACATTTATGTCCATAAGATTAACCAGGGCTTGATTCTGGATGAGAGCAGAGCCATTGACTGAATTGGTTTCTGGAACGAGCAAAACGTGGCAGAAGAGAGAGAGCGCTCCCGTGAACTTTGACTTTCAACCATCGATCCTTTCCTCTGTCTCGAAGAATTTCTCGCTCTTTTCCCGGCTCTCTCCCAAGAAGTTGATTCTCTTTTAGCACCGACGTGGCGAGAGCCCTTTCACGTAAAAACGAGGGAGGATTTAAAATTTTCCGAGAAGCTGCGGTAGATACGGGAGGGCTTAGTCCGCAATGGAATCCCAGTTTTTCAGGTGTTGGAACTTCGCATTAAAATAGGAAAAGTCATTGTTACTAACTTCTAAACGAAATGTCTTTGCTAAAGGATGTTTATTAATCTATTCATTATGCCAGCAGAAAAAGAAATGCAATACATTTTACCGATAATTGTCTTCCACAAAAATTGTTTATTGCTTGCGATCGCACAAATCACATAATGCAGAATTGTTTTCAGAGGAATGTTGTACCCTTCATAGATATATTGTTAAAATTCTTGAAGCTTCATTTGAGTTCATCAGAAGTATTTTCATCCTTCATCGACCCAAATGTGACCGACTTTACTCAGGGTTTTTTTCTTTTGAAAACTGCGGAGCCAATATTTAACCTCTCTATTGCTGATATTGTTTTAGGGAAAAAAATATATGTACGAAATATTTAAATATTTTCTAATATAGATTAAAATATTTCTTTACATTTTTATATGTTAGTGCCTTTTTACCTGCGGAAGTAGCATAGCATGCTGGTTTTCTAGTTCTAAAGTGAAATCTGTGTTCCCTTTAGTCTACAAAGATACTATATACTGATAAATACAATATGAGACAGATTATCGCTAATGTAATAAATTAAAAATTAAGAAAATACCTTAAACGAATACAAGAATCTTTATTAATAAAGCATAGGACCATCTTTGTTTTGCAATATATTTTGAATTCCTCTGGAAATCGAATTACACAATTGTAGAATTTTATTTAGAGGAATATTGTACCCTTCTTCATGGATGTATTGTGAAAATTTTAGAAGAGATGCTATTGGTTGATATTGATTCTTGAGTGAAAACTCTAAAATAGACCTATCATATTGAGATTAGGGGACTGTGCGGGTAAAGGTAGATGTTTAACTTCACCCTCGTGTTCCCCAAACCACGATTAAACAAGTTCCACTACATGAATAGGATCAGCAGCATCTTGGAAAATTCCGTCTCCTGCAGAAAACATAGGATGGAACCTGGTCAGCTAAAACTTCTCTATATTTCTTCCCAGAGATCCTTCCAGGGTTACGTTTGCGCCAGTAGAAAACCACACCACGATCGACTGTACCATGACAAATTAACCTCCATGCTGACTCTTGGAAGGAGGCAATCGCGATCATATACTTGTGCAGGTGTCGTGAAAAATGATTCGTCTGTCCATAAAACTGTCTTCCACTTATCAATCGGCATGATCTGTGATTATGGCACTATTGTAGACGATGTTTTGTATTTAACATCGATAATAAATTGTTAACGACAATTGAGAATTACTGCTGTGCTGTTAATGTTCTGTTTATAAAGGTGCTTCCTAACTGTCATTATTACTGCAGAATCCAGATGCTGGTTTTAAGCTCTGCGGTCTCTTTGGCTGCCATTGTTTTTCTTTTGAGACATTACAATCCGGCTCATTACCCGTCGGCCCCTTTCACTCAGCTTCCTCTTCCACTATTTTGCTTTGCCTTGCTGTGTGTACACTGCCATGACTTCATGTATCGTGCCTTTAGAAATCTCGAAAAGCTGGGATGTTTCATTCACAGTTGATCCAACTAGTCGGGTTCCTGCAGTTTGGTGTCTTTGAAGTTTGTGAAGTTAAAAATTTTGCACTTTTTACAAAAATGCAAGTATGTGACTTTATTAAAGTTTTCTTATTTTATATATTTTTAAAAGCTCGTAGCTAATATTATATTTTAATTCTTATTAATGCATTTCTAATTGTCTGATTCTATTTTAATGCATTTCTTAATGTAATTTTTATACCACCTGTCCATCGCAGTTATTATACAAGTAGCCCACAAACCAACAGTTAAATTATTTTCTGTCATCTTTTAAAATTCTCTACGATGATGCCATTCGGTTGTTTGTACTGGACTATAACTGTAATAATGCTGGAATAATCTTTTATCATTGCTAACTGAATATTACTTATGCATTTTTTATTTGATCTCGAGTACTAATTTTCTACAAAACTGCTGCATGATTGCTGAATCATGTGCAATATATTGCATAACTACCGCATTTTGATTTTGCAACTTTCCCTTACTCAAGGTGACAGAAATCATTTCGTTTATCAATTTTTATTAACTTTTTGAGAGCAAAGGTAATTGGCAAGATAAATTTCAATAAAATAATTACATCTTTAAATCTGTTCATTTAATCTCTCATTTGTATATTTTATTGTATGTCCTCTTGATTTACATCTGTAAAGAAAAATTAAAATACTGAACGAAAATGATGCAAAAATATATTATAGTCAAAACAGGTGAGTGATCTTTTTTAGAGGCTTTGATCATCTTTCGTTTCAGTTTGTTAAACTTTATTAGTCGGATTTATTTATTGATTCTTCTTTATGGATATAGAATTTAAAACCCTCTTAGATTTTTCGAAGCTCATTAGAAAATATCGAATGTAAGTTTTTTCTCTCATACGAAATATACTGAAAGTATTTGTAACATCAAAAAATTGGTCACGATTTCTGACATTCTCCAACTTCCCGGAGTTTGCGAAAAGCATTTGTGTAAGTTGGTTTGTCTGTTCCAAAACGCTTTGATTCCAAAACGCTTTGATTTAGACGGACGATATTTCGTACAAACACCATTACACTCTACACATTTAGCTGTAACACCAAATTTGTAGATTTCTCTTCAATTATAACAAAGTTCATTCAGAGGAAATCTGCCGATTCGGCTGTATGAATACAAGTTAAAGCGCTTTAATAATATGCGGTGCACATCTATGATCGAGCAAATCCAAAGCTTGTACTGCAAAATCAAATAGACATGATGACATTATCTTTCCTCCCACATTTATTTTGAATAATAATAATGTATCTTAGTAGTTGTTGCCAACACCACAAGTAAAATGCATTTGAGCCCTTATTGCCAAAGCCACAGTCATAAGAACATATAACTGTCCTTTGGGTCAAATTTTAATTTAAATCTGTCTGCGAGAAAAAGACGTTCAAAAAATATATATTTGAATTTCTTGTTACTTGAGAATTAATCGTATCTTCTGGATTAATCGCTACATTGAGTGTTTCGTAGCAATTTCCCTCAAGTGGTTAATAATTTAAAGTACTATTTTTTAATAAAAAAGTTATACTGTCCCCCCCATCACACTACTGCGGCTCTCTAAGAAGTATCTGAGATCGTCACAGCCAGGAGAAGATACGATTAATTCTCAAGTAACAAGAAATTCA
>JAOUZG010022257.1:587438-619728 GCA_026289955.1 Argiope argentata
ATAATACGAGCATTCATGGCGTTTTGGCGTCTATAATTATTCGTGGCTGTGAGAAAGGGGTTAAAATCATTATTAGAAAATATGTGAAAAAATTTAGTCGAATCCACTTTTGCTAGTTCGATTTTTAAAAAAAATATTTGTGGAAGTTTTTATGTGCAATATAATTTTCTTTTTCTGAATTATTTTTTCCTAATGATCCTTCCTAGTGATTCCATCTGCTTGCGAGATTGTATTCTTCAGGTTATCTCAAAATTTGTATTTTTTTGAAGTTTTGTCTTATTTGGGAATAACAGCGAACTTGAAAATGTACATTCTTTACGATTCTTTTATATTCACGAATTGAACTGCTTTTAAGTTATGGAAATTTTTTAAATGTTGCTTGTGTTTGATCCGAACCAAAATGTGATGATTCACTTTTCATTTAGGTATAACCCTAAATATTTTTGTCTATTTTTTTCATCCATTGTATGCTACTAATAAGAATGAATTTCATATAAAATTTGTATTAATTGCAGAAAAATTCTCGCTCGTCTGGTAGCGTATTACTAATACTTTCTTTTTTCTCACTTTGTAATAAAAATTCAAAAAAAAATCTGACCAATTTTTTGTTTTAAAAAGTAAGCAAAATGCGAGCCAACAAAGTACAAGTGTTTTATTGTTTATTAAGTCGCCTGTCCGTTTTTGTTTTCTCCATAGGTGTGTGTCTCCCTTTGCTTCCTCTGATAATCTGCATTTATAGAAAATATTATTTAAAATTGGTTGTAAGATTGTGTTAAAATGAGGAAAATGTAACGACATCATTTAAAACTTAAATGAATCTTGTACTTTCTCATAAATAGTGTTCTCTTCAATTTCAAAAAATAGCTATTTTGTTTTGTTTCCAATGATACTTTTGATAAAAATTTATTATAAAAACTCGAGCTTTAAAGGATATTGACATGTGGAAGCTACGAAATAACTCTTTGAATAAATGCTTTGGAATAATTATAATAAAAAAAAATTAATGTATAATTTGCGAATTCCTTCTAAATCGGAACTTAACGTGCCTGCATTAAAAGCACAGGTGTTTGAATTGATTCCATAGCTAGTGCATATTAAATCTCACATTTGCAAATTGTTCCCCTGACAGTTTGACATGGAAATTTCAAAAGCTGCCAGTGTTTTATAACTATTCCAAATTATGTGTTCCCTGACCATTGTACTTCCCTGTCAAATTCAATCATATCAGCGATTTGCAAGTTTTAGGTGTGGGAAAGTGCATTTTAACTGAGACGTCTATTCGCCCTTTCTTTCGAACTGATCAATTGAATTTATAAGTGAACGTAACAATTGACTCAGAAATAGAAGCTCCTTTGAGATCAAGTTACGTTCGTTTGCCGCTGAGGTTTGATTTACTTCGATTCGATGCTGGTTGTAACCGGTGTTTGATGAATGTCCCTTCTTTTATTCAATCAATTTCCCATGTACTTTATGCGTGCCCTTTTGTTGCACTCCGTGCCTCAAGAAAAGAGCATTAATTCAAGAATTAAAGATCATTCTACTCGTTCATAGCCTCTTGACGCGCATATAAAGGTTGCTGTTCGATGTGTGGTATTAGGGTTGACCGAAACTGGTTTAAACTCAAAAGTAATATATTACTTTTTATTTGTTGTTCGAGATTATCTTAGACATCTGTGTTATTCTAAAAATAATATTCCGAAGCATAACAAAAGAAAGAAAGAGGTACAAAAACTCAGCATAGTATTAGAAATAGTTTCATTATAAATTCGTTGTACGTAAAGATCTCCACCGAATTTTTATGTATACAGAAATAAATGAAAGAGCGGCGGTGAGATAAGAGTATTGTCCGAAATTGCAGAAACCTTTAAGGGAAAAAAAACGTATTTTTGAAATTTCATGGCTTATAATAGCAATTTTATAACCTTAAAAGTTGTATCATTTTTAAGATAAATTAGTCAAACATGTAATAAAGTAATTTTTATGGCATATATTTGTATTAGAATAGAGAGTGGCAGTAATAGAGAGATAAAAAAGAAACGCAGAAACGACGGCGTATCCAAAAAGTTTTATTCATGGTAGTTAATACTTACTTGGATTAACTTGAGCATCTCAATGGATTAAGCCTTAGATTTCATTTGTCGTTAATTTTCAGCATTTTAAATTTTATTTTGGACCAGTGAAAAAATGTTTGAAACAATACGACTAAATTATATTCTTCCCTTAAAAACATTGTGGTAATATATACTAGCATTCCCGTACCCGGCATTGCTCGGGTAATGGAATTAGCATAAGATAACAGTGCTTGGTGCTTAGTTACGAAAATCCCCTATGATAATTACTTATTACCTATAATTTTTTCTAGTTTTGGGAGGGTCCCGGCGCCCCTGGACTCCTTATATATATATACCCTTGTCCTTAACGATCCTTTTAAAGTATTGATTTTCTTTGCAAACGTAGGCCATCCACATTTTGTTATACCTATGTTTAAGCAAGAACTTCTTTGTATACATTTTCTTTGGGGGGGGGGGTTCCCTCCTGGTGCTAAAATTATTAAGCTGCTTGATGAACTGACTCTGGATCAAGCTACATAAAAAAAATTGGTTGTGTGAAACAGTCTCCTCTTAAATCGATACCTGCTACTTTTAATGTCTGTCCTTGTGACTTATTAACGATTATTGCAAAGCAAACTTTTACAGGAAACTGCACTCTTCTAAATTCAAAAGGATAGTACGACGAAATTAGTGAAGTGCGGGGTATTAAAACCAACTCTCCTCGAGCACATCCAGTAATTATAGTAGCTTCGATTACATACTTATTAAGTCTAGTCACTCGTAGTCTAGTGCCATTGCATAACTTGGGTGGACAAAGGTTTCGTAGTAGCATTACTGGTGTCCCAACTTTCAGGTGAAGTATGTGAGGTGGAAAACCTGGATTGAATTTATAAGACGTGTAATTTTTACTGGATTGTTTTCAAAATCTATCAGGGGGTGCCAAAGTAATGCCAAATTATATTTAAAAAAATGTTTAGTATCATTTTATTCATCAATCCATTAGATATGTAATGTTGAAGAGGAAAAGTCAATAAATGATAAAAATTTAATGCGCAATTTTCTATCAGATTTTTACAATCTTTCACACGATTTTGAAAAATTTATCCAATTTTATGTAAAAAAAAATGATTAAGCTATCTTGAAAAGTTTCGGTGTAGTTAAATATTAAAGTGAAATTTCGCCTCTTCGTTAAAAAATTCGCCAAAAATTCGGTTTTAGAAATACGATTTCTTTAATTGTATTGCAGCATACTACATCATATTGTCTTTCAGGAAACATATTTTCTGTATTTTCCCAGCTAAGCGTCTATTTTACAGGGCCGTTCAAGAAATAGACCGGTCAAAATGGACTTTAAAAAAATCGATTTTTGATTTTTGCGTCGATATTTCGTAAAATAAATTATATCTCCGTGGTCTACGATAGAAAGTCCGATTCCACTGCGATATTGAGTATAAGTTGAACGGACATGTAACGATGGCAATTTTAGAAACGCGGTTTTACAGGACGAAACGGGGCGCATCAACAATCGCTGTTCCGAAAGGCCGTGTTTCACTCGGAAAGTAGCATTATAGGTTTTAATTTAACAGAAATTAAGGGGGGGTAGCTAATTGCGACTCTAAATTGAGATATAAATCATCCTATCTTTCAAGTCGGATCAAACTGCAAGTGGTGTATAAATTTTATTAAAATCGGTTTAATAGTTTAGGAGTCCATGGCGGACAAACAACGTGACGCGTAATTTATATATATTAAGATATATATACCCACTCTTATTGTGGATGTTTAGTGAAGGAAATTGAACTGAAGAAAATTAGTCTTATGAGATTTTTTCTCCATTTGTATATAGGCATGTTGCTTTTCTCTGCATTTTACCCCCTGGTTAAAAGCCCTAAAATAATTTTTTAAAAAGAATTAAAAATGGAAAAATAACGATTTTTAATACACAAAGTTTGAGATTTTGCGATTCTTTCTCGCTTGTGTTTGATTTCAAAGAATCTGTTGGCAGATGTTTAAAAAAATAAATGATTAAAATAAAAAAAATGTATTTTAAATTTAGAATTTTAATTAAACTTTAGGGAAATTTATGAATTCTATAGTTAGCCAATGACTTAAAAATAAGAAACGTTCTTTTAATTACAAATTTCTTCGGCCGAATCCATTAAATTTCGAATCTATGGTTAACAAATCGCACGTATAATAAAACTTGAAAGATTTATGAATTTATAGTTTTTATACAAAGTAAACCTAGTGATTTAATGATTTTATTCTAATGTGATGAAATTGCTTATTATCTGATTTTTTTGTTTCGTTTCACCCCATTTACGCATTGCTATATAGTTCTGACTCATTATAGGTCTACTCTCTTTGAAGATTCTCAAAAATTTTCTATAAGATCGATAACTTAAAAATACTTATTATGTACTGTTTACAAGTTATGTGTTAAGACAGACAAGATCGGAGAATGCTCGCTTTGGCGAGTATGCATATTTTCTTGAATGCAGATGTTAAGAAATAATTCTTGAAATTGATTTTTTATTTAAAAATAATCAAAATATTTGTTTTCTCTTCAACTTTGATGGATATTTTGCGCAAAAACTCACGCTTGCACCATTTTAAAGTTATCGCTTTTAACTTTTCTATGGTAACGGTTGTGTTTTAAGTAATTTTTTCTTATTAAAAAAAAACTGAAAATTTGAAATTTTTTTAGTTACTGTGTTATTACACTCATTGCAATCATATTATACACTTATTTTAAACATGCTGTGATTATTTTTTTAAAAATAATATAAAGGCAGACGAATTAAACCTAAAACATTGATCTGTTAAAAGATTTTAATATTTTTCACGCTTTATTACCTGTTTTCGGTGTGTTATCTATTCCAAGATAGCTTTATTTCGATTTCTCAGTACTATAATTCTATTTATTTCAGTTAAAAATGAAATTTTAATTATGCTTCCAATCGATATCGAATAACGATAAGTAGCATAAATTTTATTGGTGACTAGCTTTTACCCGCGACTTCGTACGCGTGGAAATTGTGATGTGTATATTTCAGAACTAACAGTCTAATCATAATGTAAAATGTTAGTAAACCGTATGCATGAGACTTGAATTTTAAACATGAGTTGGGGTAACGAATATAGATTAAAATTTTTTAATTTCAATTAATCTGGTTTAATTTTATTCAAAAACACTTCCGAAGGAACCGAAAGATCTATTACTTAACAATGATTGATTTTAAATGTATCAAACACTACGAAAATAAACTGAATCATTTGAAATAACCGGTTGTTATATCTAACCGCATAAGCGTGGGGAGAAAAATTACTTAAAACTATAAGGGTTTTTTTTCCGTTTGCCGGGCACAAACGAACAATTGCCAAAGAAATTTGACGAAATTCTAAATTATTTGCTAATGGGAAATATACCTCTATAAGCATATATGAAAAATACATAGCTATCGCAAATACAATTTAATTACACAATGGAACAGCTTTGATATACAGTCATTTTCGCCAAAAAAAAAAAGTTAGTCACCAAATTTTAGCGAAATGGCCGAATGTGGCTCACATTGATTGTGTTAAAAAATATCACAATTCCTATTTATTTTATTTCTTATCACATGCTCAAAATGGCATTTTTCTAGGTTTTATTTGCTGTAGTCATTATCTATTTTTTTAAAAATCAAAGCTTTTGTAAATGCAATGGCAACACGTTATTAAAAGCCGATTATTATTTTTTTGAGATGCTCGTGCAGATAATAAAATTTTTATTTTACGCCTACGAATTTATATTGACGTCAAAGGCCTCCTTCAAAAATCATCATGTTCTGACATGATAAAAATTAAAATAAGTCTTGTTACCTTAAAAGTTGGCATGAAGTTGTCGCGAAGTATATTTGTTGTCCCAAAGGAAGTCATTTGGAGACAGTTATTATATTTTTGTATGTTTGTAAGGAAATGCATGGAATCTGTTCCAGTTTCTGAAACCAATGAGTACAATGGCTCTGGTGGCGGAACCAATGGCTCTAATTTCACTTTGCCATTTGCGCAACACAATCCATTTGCTTCATTATTGTATTTCAGTGCCTTACAATGTGGGCAAACTGAGTTCATAAATCCAATAGCAACGCATTGGTAGGAACTGTAGTCATTTGAAACATCGTAGCTGAATGCCGTTCGTGAAATATTGGAAGTAGCTTGAATACAACGCATTGAACGTGATTCTAATCCTTTCAATTTCATTTCATTCTCCAAGTTGCTATGCAGCCCAAGTAGATTGAAAACTAGCTTGGTTTGTGGCATGTCAAGTTCTATGATCCAAATTGCTATCCCCGCGTCTTATAGGTGGCATAAGTCTATATGTATACACACTAAACAAAAAGACACAATTGGTTTTCAAGAGATGCGAAAGTTTATAAACAGCTTGGAAAATGCCTT
Organism: Argiope argentata; assembly: GCA_026289955.1. Classification (NCBI taxonomy): domain Eukaryota; kingdom Metazoa; phylum Arthropoda; class Arachnida; order Araneae; family Araneidae; genus Argiope; species Argiope argentata. The sequence goes on from JAOUZG010022257.1 coordinate 593,930, forward strand.
GCAGAGGTACTAATGGTGACACACACACGCCCGTCTTTTCTTTTCTGCAAACCCTCTTTTTTTTTCTATCCTTTTTTTTTCTCCTTTATTACTTTTCTTTCTACAAACGCTATTTTACCTTTCTAATTTTTTTCTCCCCTGCCTAGACTTTATTTTGGGTAGGAATAGATTAAATATCCATACAGACTAAACATTAAAAAAATAAAAAGAATCGTTTAATACATAAATCCTTTCAAGAATAAAATAAACACATTAAGATCTCTTAATGCCGCATTTATATATGAAAAAGAATTTTTTTCTTTAAGAACAACAAAAAAACTTTATATCAGAGAAAATCAATAGCAACATTATAAAAAATGAAACATCATCAATTAAAAACGAACAAAATGTAATTCATGTCCGTTAGGGAAGAATGTTTTTAATCAGTATAATCAGCTGCATAAAAGCAATTATTCTTTTTTAAACTTTCCGCTATCTATAAATGAAAACCAACTGACTTCGCGTATTTTTTTTTCTCAACAAATCATTTCTTCCTGCTATCTTATTCATTTGGTGGGGGAGGAGGAAATGAAGATTTTTGGCGGGAAAGTAAAAAAAAAGTGTCGTTTTAATTATTTTCCTCGCAGTTTTTTCATTTTTTCTCTCCATAAGAACCATCCTCGTGTCTTAACGAAAATATTAAAACAAAAATATTAGCCGAATAGGTCGAGCCGTTCTCTAGTTTTGCGCTTAGCAACGCATTTCGCGATCCATTTTTATTTATATAGAAAAGGTTGATTTTGAAGGTCGGTATATAATTTCTTTTTCGGGAGAACTGAATTTTTAATTATATAATGTTGATTGCATTTTTTGCAAGTTTTGTTATGGATTTCATGGTTGCGAATGTATTTGATTCCAATGAAATTCAAGAATTATAGTAATTTGTGTTCATTCTTAAGGGATTTATTTTTAAAGGCAATGCTTTTAGAATTTAATCAATTTATTCCCTTGGGTTACATTCGGAGTTCCTAATGTCTGTTTAATTTTGAAATTCATGGTCATTATTGCAAAAGCTTCCGTAGCTTAAATATGTAGGCTAAGTGAAGTGAATAATATCGAGTACCTATGATTTGAATTTATTTTATTAGTATAAAATGCTGAACAAACGTGTGTAATCTTGTTACAAATAAGCGATAGTGCAATAACTAAATGCAAGGGATTCACATTTCATTCACAAATGACAGATGCGAGTTTAAATATTGCGCTATGTATTTTAAATCTGTGATATATCGGTATAATATTTTTGTAAATATAGCGAAACTGTTATTTCTTGCTAGGATTACTTTTAAATTTCAAAGCATTTTAGTGACAGAAATGCCAGATTCTCACCAATTCTCTGTCCCGTTTTAGTGTGAGCAGATAATTCTTGGATCTTGTTAAAATTTGCCTTGAACATAACTGAAAAAAGTACCAACTGAAAGGTTTGTTATTTATAATCATGCAAGTAAACTAGATTTCAATGCTGCCAAAGTAGAATATCTTAATATCTTCAGTCATTGTTTTTCCTCAGCAAATCGAGATTCAAATTATTGCTTGAACGAATGAATCTTTTGAACACGAAATAAGTTCTGTTTTCAAAAAATAAAAATACATGTAAATTGCTACGAACCAATGCATTTTGATTTTATAAGTTGCATGTGAAGGAAATTTCAATTCATTTTATAATCATGGGATTATATTTTCCTAGAAATTGTAAAGATATATTTGTAGACATTAATGTACTATATTAATGTAGTTGCACGTATAAGACAATGTTCCATGCGCGTAGAAAAAGACCACGAATGTTCCATGCACATTTTGCCATGTCTAATTCTAATTTTTTTGGTCACTTTCTTGCTCAACACTCCATATTCTTTCTCTGAAAATATGCACACCGTTGCGACTCTTGCGTGCGATCCTATTTGCGTACAGGTCATTGGAGTTCACTCGGGCCCCTGTGTTTCATCGGCAAGAGAGTTAGATCCCGATTGTTGCAGATGAACTAGGAGTTATGCTTGTGAGCTGGAATTTCGGGATAGGGAGTTGGTGTAAGAAATAAATGTTGTTTATTTGGATAATTATTCGAAGATAACAATTTATATCTATCTAATCACAGTAAATGTATTACATTTTATAAAAAATAATCAGATTTCTCAAAATCTCACGTTTGTGGATATGATGTTTAAAATGTAGCATCTTTTCCCAGAACTTGTTTTTATTAATCAGCAATTGTCTGTCAAAGGACCATTGATCGATAGTTTTACGACTTGAACACGTCTGTGAATTCCCAGCATTCCATTCATAACGCAGGAGACCATTAACAATTGGAACAAAGAATATTATCGAATATTGTGTGAAATCAAGTATGAAGATGCTGTCTTCTTTCCCAGATGAGCAACCTAACGCGAGCACCATTAATTTGAAATTACCTCATGGAAAATCTGTTGACGATTCCCGGCTTAATGATTGTTTCGCCTTCAATTTTGCACCTTAATCTATTTGAAGCGCGAGTTTCACGAGAGTGAATTACGTGTTTTTTTTTTTTTTTTTTTTTTTCGCATTTCACGTTGATGGGAAGATTTAAATCATCAGCTTCATTCCTGACCTACTCGATTTGTCTGCGACTTCAAAATAATTGTGTAGAGCATCAAAGTAATAGGAAATTTTCTTGAATATTCTGGAAAGCTGTTAGTTGAGAGAAATTTATGGAAATTTCTGAAATTTCTTTGACGTTTTTACGTTAGTCCTTCATGAAAGTTTCATGTCTTGGGAAAAAATTGAACTTAAAGGTCCCCTTCAGAATTTTTTTTCTTATTTTCTGTTTATTAATTTCAAGTTATAAGATAGAACTTACATTCATGAAAATGTTCCGTGCAGAATTATCTTGTCTAAGAAAGGAAAGTATGAAAGAATTATATTCAAATAATGTAGAGCCATCCTGCTTATTTAAATTGCATTTATTAATATCGAATGAAGAGAGTAAGTACGAGTCAGACACTTGTACTAACTTCTGCTGCTATTTATATTCCAAATGGACCTGTAGCACTTGTCGATAGACCTTGGATAAGTCTAAAATATATCAAATTTATTTTGTGAAAAGGTATTTAGTCAACTTCTTGACTATATAAATCCTTATTTGAAATGCATTGCTGTGTTAAGATTCTATTGTTTTGACTAGAACATAAAAAAAAAACTAGAAAAATAGTGCATTGAAGTCTGAATAATCTTTAAATATCAGAGGATTCAGCAATCAAACTAGTTTAAACAGCCCTGAGTAAATAACGCATTATTTCAGAATTTAATTTTTCCTCTAAATTACAAATCTCTATTAATAATAGAGGAGAAAATGTTCATCTGTATAAGCGCAAGTTGGCACTTCACAAGAATCGCCGTTTGACATATAGCTACCAAATCTAATTTTTTTAAGGGTAGGGACGTGTATCTTGGTGCGATTTTATTAAATGTAATTAATATCAAGTTGAATTTTGACTTTTCCATCATAATTTCCTAAATTATTATTACTCTAAAGTAACTTTTACATCGTCTTAAAATTCAAAAAAATTCTTTTCAGGGAAATTTAATTTCAATATCTATTTATTCAGATGTTAATTATTTTTTAAATATACCAAGTACATAAATATACCGATGCGTACTTCACTGTCGGAAAGAAACGTCAAATCATTTTCATTGCTGTTTCTGTTAATAATAAAGATGAATGCGTGTATACGTTTGCGCTCTATAGGCTATACCGTTTGACCAACAATTATCATATATATATATATATATATATATATATATATATATATATATATATAATGAAAACTGAAAGAATAAGAGGTGTAGCTAATGTATATTCCGGAATATCCGCCCTAATGTGGCTGAAAGGTAGGCTAAATAACAAAATCCGGATGGGCTGGGTTCTGTGAACTCATTTCTTTGCCTTCAATATCAGGAGGCAAAGTTTTTATACCAAAATTCACTGCTGTGATACGATTTGTCTTGCTTCTTATTGAGTATTAAACCCTCTATTTATCTCAAGCCACTTATGATGTGAACACGGCTTGATCTATATCTCTACTACTATTATAAATGTGAAAGTTTGGATGGATGATGGGGTTCAATCACGCCAGAATGGCTGAAGGAAATTGGATGAAATTTAGCACACAGATAGATTATAGTCTACAGAAGAACATAGGCTAATTTTTATTCCGGTTAATTGAGTGGTTTATTAATTAAAAACTAACTTTTCCGTCCAAAAATTAAAAAAAATCTGAAAACGTCTGCCTGAGCTTTTTGAATCGTTTTTTATTTTTCTATTTCCGGTGTTCTTTTAATAATATCTTACTATTCTAAAGGAATGTTTATTAAATTTTTTTCTTATGCTGTTCTTGTGTTAATATAATTCGTTATTTCCTATTCATTTCTCTTGATTTTTTTCTTGCTGTACTTATTTCTTTTGCCTATTTTCATTTTCGATTAAATTTTTAGTGCATTCCGTATTACTGCATTTATTGATATTTTTTCTATTTTCCAGTAATTTACTGCAACGGGCATCGAAACCTTGTGGCTGTAAATGCCATTTCGCTAAAATTTGGTGGCAAACTATTTTTTTAGCAAAAAGACTATATATTATACCTGCTCCACTGTGTGTTTTTGTAATTAAATTGTATTTGTGTTAGCTATATATTTTTTATATATGCTAATAGTGGTATGTTTCCGTTAGCAAATAATTTAGAATTCCGCCAAATTTTCTCAAATTTCTTTGGTGATTATTCGTTTGCGCCCGACAAACGGAAAAGTACCCTTATGGTTTTAATAACATAACATTCCCCCCCACGCTAATGATGTTAGACGTAACGGTTATTTCAAACGATTCCGTTTATTTTTGTAGTGTATGAGGAATTTAAAATTAAACACAGTTAATTAATAGATCTTTTGATTCCTTCAGAAGAGCTTTTGTATGAAAATAAAACAAAAATGTTCTAATCTGCATTGCGTTACCCCAGCTGGCGCTCAAAATTCACGCTTTTGCTTTGCTCCAATTGACGTTGAAAATTTAAGCATGCATGCGGTTTCGATAACATTTTAGACTGTCACTTCTCACATATACACATCAAAATTTCCAAGCTTACGAAGTCGCGGATAAGAGCTAATAGATCATAAAAGATCATAAAGGCAGTTCCCTATAAAGTATCTAGTTAAAATAGAAGGCTCTGTTCTGGTAATTTATTGCACTGCACGCTTCAAGAATTTATTAGAAGAAAAGAAAGTCAAAGGATATAAACTTCTCACATCTTAACTTTAATTCTGCAATGCTTAACTTAAATGCAGAAAACACAAGCCTTGCCTTCTGCTAGTTACGACGAAAGAAATCTATGCCGGATAGTTATGAACTTGGCAGTGTGCTGTCTATCTTTATTAAAACGAAAACGGTTATGAAGTGTGCTATGATTTTATTACATTTATTTATTTTTAAAAATAATTAGCAATGAATGATTTTTTAATAAATTTATAAAATCAAATTCATGGCCCTTTTCTATTTCCCTATCGCTTTGAAAGCATATGGGAGTTTAAAAATCGGTCCTCTACATTGCCTACTCTTGACTGCCCACATATCACCTTTATTGGCACACTTCCGGGGGGATTACATGGCGCAACTTCAATCGCTTGAAATTGTCCTCTTGGTGATGAGGATTTACGACAATTCCTTGCGTTTATGAATGCGGTTAGGTAAACCATCGTGATGCAGAGCCACGAGTTCTGCGTCAGTCTGCTTTGCGGCTGCGGCACGGCGGAAGCGTGCGCCTTTCACAATGCAAATAGGACTTATCTCCCTTGAAGATTATTTGTGTTTCTGCCTCTGTCGGAAATTTATCTGTCAGCTTGTTACTGAGTGGGCATTCGACGGCAGTTGGTTATCTGCCTCTTTCTTACTGAGCAAAGGATGTTTAAAAAAACGAGAATTGTCTTCCCAATATTTTTTCTCATACTCTCATCTGAGAGAGCAATTTGAATGCATTGGAGCACAATATTTCTGAAATAGCATTAGACATGAATTTAGCATTCTTACTGAAAATCTACCCTGTGATGCATGGCACTTCCCCTTTCTCTCTCCCTTCACCAGCCCATGACATGCAGATGATAGTGTCCGAAAATCGAATTGGTCTTGAAGAGAGTTTTCCTCAACCGATTTAAATCAAAATTTGGCATAGAATTAATTACATTCTTCGCAAAATCACATACCAAATTTCATATATTTAAATCATTTCGAGTGATCGTGTTTATATGTTTCTGAAAGTGCAGACCGACCTACTGTTAACTATTTAGATTTAGTGCATAATTGGTTACGTGTATACACATTATAAATGTTAAATCTGTGTACCGAATTTTTCCCATTCTCTGTCCCTTCATTTTATAGTTATCGTGTTAACTTATAATTCGAACAAATAGATATAATTTCTTTGAGCCGATTTAGCTCAAACTAGATTCTTAGATTTTTCTGCTTAAGATTTGCTACAAATTTAGTGTACAGACTATAAACTAAATATAATCCTATTTAGCTCAAATCTGTTTAATGGGTATTACTATACAGATTTTCTCATTTCCATCTTTGTTATTTTATTTTCGGAACCAAGCCTTATTAAACCTTATTAAAACACTTAACAAAATTATACGCATCTAAATGTATGAAAATAAGTTTTTAATTCTTACAAAATTTCAAAATGTCTTCCATTATCTGGTTCATTGCACCCGACGAATAACTTTCTGGAAAATCTTTAATTTTTAAGCGATGCCTTAATATATTTATTACTGGTTGACATAATCACAAACCTCTCTATGCCAGTTTCTTATTATTTTAGGGAAATTCAACAAATTAACTTTTTTTAGCCTTTTAACTTTATAAATAATTTTTGTCACTAATATGTTTTCCTGGTGATTTCTTCTGCGCTGTTCCGTTTGGGTTGTTCCAAAATTTAATGGTATGAATTTGTGAGGTGGTTTTTTACTAAAACAAATTGTTTTCGAATAAAATAATAAAAAAAAGAATTCTTGAATATTGGGAATTTTTCTGATAGTTATGGTCAGATAAGATGGAAAGTAAATCTATTCGGCTCAGGTAGTGTCAGTGTGGGAATTTTACAAACCAAACTTTTTTTTGCCTTGGTGTCCCCCCTCCCCTCCGGAAAAAAGTCTCGAGTTTCTCCCGCAATCTAATCTGGAGTGGAGAAACGGCGTCCCTTTTTATTTTCATTAGCTTTCTCCCTTACTCCTCCCCTTTTTATGTTCATTTAATATGGCAGACGGCGCACTCTCCGGATTGATTTCGAGGGCCGCCCCAAGTGCTTTAATATGTGCTTTTCGACATCCCTAAGCTCAACTCAGTTCTCAGAAATACTTATCAAATTCAAATTAATAAATTACTATAGGTAAGCCTTATGCTTCTTAAACAAGGATTTAAAAGAGTATACGATTTTAATTTAAAGAAAATATTTGAACTTTCAACTGAAATTTGAAATTCATGTCTTTCGGAACAACCTTATATTAATATTTTAATTTTTTTTTTGTTTCCTAATGTTTTTTATATAAAATATAATAACAGTAGAAATTTTAATTTAATTCTGAATATTTTCGGTGTTTTTATCGAAAATTGAAAATTTTGTAATCGAATATAAAAAATATCTATATTCATTGCTTAAATCATCTTTAGATAATTTTAATAATAAATGTTACTAAAAATATATGAATATTTAGTAATTATCTTTTAAGTTTTTTTTTTTTGATTTATAAAAATAAAATCTTTTCTTTCTCGTTATTTTGATTGCAATATCATATGATCTTCAAAATTGGCCTCTTATTCTTCTTGGGGTATATTTTAATTCCGAAAACAAATAATTTGTAATTTTCGAATTATTTATTCCGTTCTCCAGTCGTTTCAAACTTATCTCTGTACTCACGTAGTGTGATGCTCCTCCCACTTTATAGTAAGTACACCGTATCTCTGAGTATCGTGTTCACATACCTGCACTAATGAGACTCAAGCACCGATTCTTAGATGGAGAGAATCCAAAATCGGATGCATATTTTCAATTCTATTGGTGCATTACTCCATCCATCTTGCTCATTAAGTATTTGAATTATCTTGTTGACATAGACGGTCAGACAGACCAATTTTCTTAAACTTCTCACAAAATTTTATAATATGCAAATTTGTGCAAAAGCCAGCTCACAATTTTCTTGCCTTTAGTCATTTCTTTTTGTCGGTGAAAGAATCGCATTTGCAAACTTAAATATGATATAAAAGTGTTCGTTTTTAAATGTCAATGAGGAAAGAACATTTTAAAAGAATCGTGATCTATTTTTTAAATAAAGATTTCAATATTCTGTGTTATCATTTCATATATATATATAGTAAAAAAAACAAGTAATACAAAAAAAATTTAAGTTAATTCCTACTTAGGTCAACAAAGAAATTTTTTATTTTCGTTAAATTAATAATTAAATATAAATGATTTATCTAAAAATGATTGATTTTCGCGAGAAGTGAACTCGCATTCTTCACCTTCCCGTGAAAAATGCTGAAATCCTCGCATTACAAACTGCCAAAATTATATTGAAAGTATTAAAATTTAATTAATGAATTAATATTTGAAAAAACTGTATTGGCATTCAGTGTTCTCCCCTACAACTTTTGAAAAATGTATTTGAACTTGAAGGGATAAATCAAAAGTATTTTATTAACGATTAAAAATTTAAGCGAGATATATAAATATATATAGGGAGAGTGTGAACTAATAGTAGGAATTGAAAAAAAGCATAAATTTCTAAACGTGTTGTCAAATTGATTATTTAAAATTGAATCAAGATGCTGCTGAAAATTAAGTAATTTTTTCTGAAAAGTTTATCGTACGCACTAGGTTCAATTTAAAATTTTACTGCATGTTTTTATTTACCTAATAAATATGTGAACAGAGAAAAAAAATGTCTTCTACAAAATGTATCTTAGCTCATTATGTAATGCTGTTGAAGATTCGAAAATTCATATGTGAATCCTAATGTTATTAACTGCTTTTATAATTTCACAATCATTAGAATATATTATATATAGAATAATCTATTTGATTGTTAATAAAAAATGAAATTTTAATTATCGTAATTGAAAATCACTTACATGGTTTCTTTTGAGAAATTTCATGTTACCATTCATTAAAGTATATCTTAAATTTTCACAATGGATTACATAAGAACCTTTGGCATTGTGCTGAAGGTGTATTTCCAGGTTTCTGTTATCGCTTGAAGAATCGTCTTTTTTTGTTGGGCTCTTCAATTCTGTGGAGGCGGCACTCGAATTCTTTTATCTTCTGCTCCGATAAGAACGTTTGCTCGCATGTCGAATGCTTTTTATCCTTATCGTAGGCCACCCGTTCTCTAGCCTACTGGTTTCGGTAAACAAGCGTTTGCTTCTGCCCGGAAACGAGCGAGGTAGGCCACTTTAGCGTGAAAGAACGACAAGCAGTTGAATAACCATCCGATGGTCACCCTGCAAATGGTATCAACGATTTCTGTTGCATTGCTGTAAGTTCCAAACTGTGATGCTGTTGCAATTGTCTTAAATGTTTCATTCTTTGTAATATTCGCTCTCAATAAGTACTCTAGCTTGTATACGTTCGGAGTTGCGCAATTTCTTTTGTAGATAAACTTAACTCTCGTTGATACTCAAACTCAGCCTCGTGCAATGTTTTAGTTCGTTGTTTTTGCTCATCCATTTCGCATTTTGAAGAGGGTTTATTTTCATCGTTAATGGTCAAAACTTTAAAATTCATACTCTTCCCTCCGGTGATTATGCCCAAAATTTCACCAAAGACCATAATCTGAATTCACTTCCAATCAAGAAACTGAATTTTACGCCTCCCTAGTCGATCTTAAGCAGGAAGAGACTAAACTCATTTTATGTATGTTGTTAATAAAACGCGGGAGACATTAAAGTCGTCATCATTTTAATACAAAAGTCATCGCCAGTTTATGCAGAAGTAATTTTGCAAAAAACCGCCCGCTCTATGACGATAATTTGGCGCAAGAATACCCTACTAAGATGTGTTAACTTATGCAATTATCCTTTGAAATTGTAGAGCTTACATCTTGCGTCTCAATTAATATTGTTAAAAAAAATAACACTTTTGATCTTTAAAACAGGAATTTTTATGAATGGGAAAAAAATAATCTCGAAGGTTGAATTGTTATTATAATTCTATTTAAATCCATTTAAATAGAATTCTGCAATAATCCTGAAATATCTAGTTTCCTCTTAAATCTCAAGAAACTTTTGTGAACACATAAAACGAAATAATACTTGAAAATGTTCAAGATTATTCCCTAATATTGCAATCATTTATCATTTTTGGGACCTTCTTTTGGGATCTTCTTAACTCTTTATCGCTCCTTAGGGTTTCCCCTCTTTCCCGTTGCAGTTTTGCATCAGGGATTATTAATACCCATTGCACTTTGATTTGTTAAATAACAATTGCCTCGGGTTAGTTCGAAATCGTTCCGTTGGTTTAGCAAGAGGTATGAAACATTCATACGACGTCGCAATTAGTATCTTAGATTCTTAATTCGTGTTTCAGCAAATATAGCTAACACATTATTGGAACGGCTTTGTTATCTTAAATTCAAAATAATAATTTTAGTTAAGAAGAAAAGAATATCTTTTTACTGTGCCATTAAATGTTTCTGAAACCTTCAAAACCGCAAAATTATCCCATCGAACTACGCCTCCACAAAGTGGAAAATGAACTTTTGCCTTTAAGAGACTTAAAATCGTAGTTTATTGAACCATGGTTGGCAATATTTTGTACGAGTCTTTAGAGGGGGAGGAGGGACTGAATTTCAATGTATCGAAAACAGTTTTATATTCTTCGAAATCCTCTTTATTAGTAAGCAAAAATTTTCCCGGAAACTCTTGATTTTCAACCCCTTATTGAAGCATTTTAATAAATTAAAACTATTTTTAATTAAACATTAATTAATGTTTAATTTAGTTTAATATTCATTGGACATAAGAATTTTTTTTGTTTAGAGGAAAGAAAGTATATTTCATGAAATCGATTAAACATATTGTAAATGAAGATTTTTTTTAATTTTAAAAATCCTGTTTTTAACTGAAATTTGTTTAGAGAGACTTCAGGAGAAAAATACTGAGATCAGTATTAAAAAAAAAAAAACATCTTTTATATTAGCCATTTTTATTATTTCAAAATTAAGATTGACGATTTTTACCACTAAAAAATTGACATTTATTTTTTTTATCCATTACTTTTTATATTACTTCCAAATTTAAGACGAAAATGCAGAATTTATTGAATTTTTCCTAACGAAATAAGCAATTTAAAAGTAAAACAGCGAAGGGGTTTGAACGGATTTGAAACCACTGACATCTTTTTACTTTCTCCTCTATGAAGTATAAAGAAACCACTGTCACAAAAATTCTAACTACAGATTTTTACAAATTTTCTCATCTTAACTTTCCTGAGCTCAAAAAGCTCTTTAAAAAATGTGTCTATGACAACAATAACTTAAGTCAGAAAGATGAAATTTGGTATATGATATTTACTCCTAATTTGTAATTCATATCAAATTTTCAGTGAAGCCTGTCTGTCCCACTACTGGAATATAAGTTAATACGATAACTTCGAGACAAAACGAAGGAAACTAGATCAGTAAATTTTGGAAGATAGATTGACAATTATAATATTATTGAGCCAGATCTAGCAAGGAACTGGCTATCTTACCAGTCCATACCTTCAAAAATATATAAACTCTATACCTCATAAGCGCAACAACTTAAATATATCAAATTTAGTATGTGATTTAGGGACTACAATTTCAGTATTGTCAAAAGTTGGTGTCAGTTGATTGGGAATAACGCATCTTATGCACAAATTTTTTTCCTGGTTATTATTAACTTCGTATTGGAAATTAGTCTTCAAAAACTTCATAATGGATAGTAGGATAGATTCAATAAAAATATTAATTTAATTAGCATAAAGAATTAGGAAATATAATCAAAGGATAATATTTCTTAATTCTTTATGCTAATGCCTGTAAGGCGCTCTCTGAGGTAATGCTTTTATTATGTAACATATGCGGGAAAGTGTTGGGTAGATGTGCCTGCTAAATGTACCCGATGGTTACATTTAGAAGGGATTCTAGATTGTCTATTCGTATATATCAAAAATGGCATATGTTGTTGTTACTTATGGCACTTGCCATGGACAAGCCTCCTGCTGATACATCAACAGATTTGAGCCGAAAGGAGCGTCTTTTGTTTTTTGAAGTAACGCTAACTAGGGCCAAGAGTACGACTTAGCTACGCACTCACCACATTTGCTTGTACAGTCCCTTTTCACAGAGTGGCACAGTCATAGATCTCAGATAGCACACCGAAGAACAACCATTCCCGAACCGGGATTCTCAGAACACGTGGAAAACGCGCTATCTCTGTGTCAGAAAGCCGGCAAATGGCATATTACATTGAAAATTTAGGATTTTTTCTTTCTTTACAGTAGTGCTACGATTTTCTCAAAATTAAGTAATTGTGTTAACAATACCTTTTTCTACCCTACCAATATCAATATCCAAAAAGAAAGAACTCTTTATTTCAAGCTCTCGGCCCGTATGGGACCTCGTAATTCAAAATATCCAAGATTTTAATATTAAATCGAAAATATCTTAGACGTATTTTTTTGATAGGTTATATGTAAGCACCACAAAATAAGGACTTTTTCCAGATGTTAAACATAATATACTTTTAGATTGCAAAGAAGTGTAAATGAATAAGTATTAAAAAAAGGGGGGGGGGAGTTATCGCGTTCTGATTTGTGTTTTTATGGATTCGGCTGAGTTGGTTTTTTTAACTTTCGATCCGAGCCCAAACAGATGAATTTTCTTCGGAATTCTAAAACTAGGTCACGTGGGGCTCTATATTCGCCAAGGAGACATCTAGAATGTTGGCTCATCCTATGAGGCATGAAGAAATTCATCCCGTATTCATTTCGCTTCCGAGAATGCTAATCGGAATGTATCGGAGGGGAGTGCGGATGGATCACGTCAGCGCATCCGAGGAGCACGCCGATTATTGATTCACGCTCGTCTGATGTTTGATGGCGGCTTCGCTCATTCCGCGATGCTACCAGATCGAATTGAAAAATATTTAAATTTTGAAATGTCCCCGATTCGATTTTGATTCTATTTTCGCGTCATGACTAATTATAGTAACATTGCTTAGAGATATTTTCTAAAACAATGATTTATTTGAGAGGGAAGTTAACTTTTTACGAATCATTTCTGCTATGTATGTAGAATTAAAATATCAATTTTACTGTTCTGCAAAAAAAAAAAAGTGTTAAGGATTGACTGGAGGTAACAATCGCAAAAATAAATTGTATTGTTATTCTGGTGTAGGAGATTTTCTTTCTAAAGGAGTTCTTCGGTAAATCAGATTTTTTTTATTATTATTGAAGTAACATTTTAAGAAGTAGTTTTCTGAGTTACTGATTATATATATAATATAATATAATATAATATGAAACATTTGTCTAAAAGACTGAGAGAGAGAAAGAATAATTCTGAATAAAAAATTAGAAATTATATAAAATAAAACCTCTCGCTGGATATTTCAAGAGCAAGGTTTCGGAAAATTGAAGTAGCCTATTTTGGTAAGTTTAAGAAAGAGGATTTTTATTTCTCCCGATTACTCAACTATTCAATTATTCCTATATTTGAGCATTTGGACTTTGGTGATGGTAGAAGCTGGAAGAGAATTCAACTGATCATTTTTTCCAACATTATTCGATTAGTTTAGTTTAAAAAGTGGGATGTTGGACATTTAAAAATCATTTTTTTATTCCCTATCTTGTAAACAATTGCTGTTATCCAAAATTTTCAGTGCAGAAATTATTCATTTTATCGAGTCAACAATTCGCCTGATTTGTATTATTTTTTTATTTGTATCAGGAAGGTTTGAGAATTTTCATTACGTCATGATTGATCCATCAGATGCCTCTTCTGCTAGTTCAGGGGTATCGTCTGATTACGTACCCCTGAACTAGGCAGATAATTTCTTTCTCCAAAACATGTTATTTTCCAATTTCAATCGATTCAAAATTACTCTATTTACCGTGTTCACAAGATAACCTAGGACCGACTGCTGACAAACGCCATCTACCCTCTTTAGAAATTGAACTCCAAATGAACATTGTACTTGTAGTTCATGCTTGGCTAATCACTTTATCACACCTTAACTACCATGTGTTTTGAAACACTCTGCATAGCATCACAATTCGTTTAAGTTTTCCCGAAATGGGATTTAAACGAATAAAGTTTCTTATCGGCATATCTTTGTGCCTGATATTGCTGGCCGTAAGTCTATAAAGATCGTTAATAATTAATAAATCATTGATTCTTATGCATTCATTTTTCGTCCAATTTAAAATAATGAATGGTTTACAGAATTTAAATGATGTCTGTCTCCCAGAAGGATTCTTTTGTTCTTTTAAGAGAATAACAGATTGTGTTATATTTGAATTTTTTACTAAAATTGTTAACTTCACCTTGAACGCGGGAAAGTTGTAGAAAGTTATTCAAAATGTCTAAAAAAATTAGTCATTAGATCATACATTACCATGTATTTAAAAAAATTTTTAAACCTCTACGATAGGTAGCTCTATATAAAGCGAAGTTTACGGAAATGTTGATAAACTGACTTGCATTTTGCAGTTAATTCCTACGTTCGAAAGATTAAGATGATTTAAGAAATAAAGAATATTAAAAAGTCTGGAAAAAAGCCATAATTCTGCAATTTTTATATGAACAAAGGATTTCCAGAAAGATTCAAAACTGGACAACAATATGATGTGTGTTAGCATTGTGTCGATTCATTCTAAGGATAATATTCATGCAAAATGCCCTCGAGTTGAAATTTTCAAAAAAAAAAAATGTATGCAGAATTTTATTGATAAATAACTATCGATGGTTATTTCGTGATATTTTGAACTATCCTCTTATCTGTTTTCATTTCTAATGAATTCTTCTTATGAAGTTTCAATAGCATAGTATATCATAAAACCCCTCTCTTTCTTTTTCGCATTTTTCCGAATTGGGACCTTATTTTTTCATTTAATATAATGATAGCATCATTATCTAAAATACTTGTTCAAATTTCATATCATTTGGACTAACAAATTGCAGGACAATTTGAACTAACAATTGCGACAAGAGATAAGAATCGATAGCTATCTTGAAGCTAATATTAAGCGATGCTATGGAGACAAAGAGTAGTGCATACATACCAATTAAAAGAAAAATGTGATAAAGGGGAAAAAATCATTTAACGTAAAAATTCATAGATGACTACGAGTGAAACAATTAAGTATACCCTGGTGTTTCTTACTTCAGCTACGCCACTGACAAAGCGTTTTTCACTATCCTCTGAGTCATGAATTTAAACCACTTTTAAAAGGCTGTTGTTACAGAATGTTTTAGTAATGGTTCAGTGAACATTTTGCTTCTATTTGGATTCTTACCCACCGAATTCTATAATAATTAGAAAAAAAATTTAAATTCTCGAGTTTAAAGAAAGCATTATTTCACATTCTTTAGGAATGCACTCACTCTATCTTAAATTTAAAAAAATTCTTCTTTCGGTATTCGGCATGGAACTGGGTTGTACACGAAGAGGAATACATAGGCAGTAAATGAGAATGATTAGAATTATGGTCGAAAGTTGAATGAAAACATCTTTATATATAGAACTGCTTTCTACTGGTTTCACGAAATAAAGATATTACCGAGTCATTTATCAATATCCGTTTTTCTTGAATTATACTCAGGGAAGAGAGAAGGGTGTTTTAACGTTTGGTCGAGGGAAACGGTTGTCTTGAGATCGTCTATTTACTTTCGAAAAATTCCTTACCATACAAAATAGGTAATTTTTTCTGTGTGTGAAACTTGAATTTCAGTGCACTGTAACATGTTTTTTTTTTAATGATGGCAATACAAGAGACGTCTGAATACGACAGGAAGGTCTTTTGCGTGTGAAGGCCGTCGGACATCATTAGGACGAGGGACAGCAGCTGTCTCGCAATCGATGGCCCTTTTATTGGGTCCACTGCAATCGATTTCAATAGTTTCGGGATGCTGTCATTGTTTCCATCTCTTCCGTATCGAACCGTATTCGGTTCAAGCCTTTGACCTTCTTCTTGATTGAGAATACTGAAATGATTGAGAATACTAAATTAATTTTCTGTTTTTGTAAGAAAATGAGACAACCATTTTTTGTAATATGGCTTATTGTTATTTTTTCTTGTATATGAGGTATATAAAGAGAAAGTATTGCTATTTTTTATTTAAAAAATCGACATTTTGAGGAATTTCCGCATTTTAGATCTTCCCGTATCCATCCGTCCGTCCCTCTGTGTACAAGGATAACTGAAAATCATCGAATTAGACGATTAAAATTTAGCATCGCTTGGTCTCTACTCTAAAATCGTGTGTGTTCTGCCTGATATTTTTGAGTGAAATCAAGTAAGCGGATTTCCGGCCGTCCCAATTTAACTGAGCACTATTACTACAAAGCGAAAATGGTAAATGGATAATATACAGTGCACATTTTTAATATATAAAATGTAGACCTGTATCAAATTTTGATTGTCTGTCGGTCCATATATTCGGAAATATGTAAACGTGGAGGCTCATAAACCTAACGATTTAAATATATGTACTGTCTGTCCATAAGGAGATCTCTGGCCGACAGTCGTCTATGTTTACGGCGGGCGTCATAGAAACAGGCGTCGACAGGGAGGATCCATTTCGAATGGGTGGAATCGGACGGAAGTCTGCGGGGGTATTCTTTATCTTGGCGAAAAAATGAAGCGATAAAAAAACTATTGCTCATTCGTCTTCTCGCTTTTACCGCAGTTGCTCGTATCTTTATATTTGCTTAGATTACTTCTTTTATATTTTATTAATATTTTCTTTGGTTATCATTAACTGCATTTCATTATTTAATAATTTTTATCTCTTGAATTTTGAGATCCTTTAAAATGCCTTTTCGATTTAAGAATGGAGAGACTTTAAAATCACAAGCACGTAAAATTGTGCATAATGTTATAGAATTTTGCTTGAAACTTGCTGAAAATTCGCATTGGGAAAAAGATGGGGTTTTAGAAGAACTAGTAGATGAACTAGTAAT
Organism: Argiope argentata; assembly: GCA_026289955.1. Taxonomy (NCBI): domain Eukaryota; kingdom Metazoa; phylum Arthropoda; class Arachnida; order Araneae; family Araneidae; genus Argiope; species Argiope argentata. Next base: position 611,193 of record JAOUZG010022257.1, read on the forward strand.
TCAGATTGGAAGTACTGAATCGAATTCCGATTCAGAAGAAACGGAATCTTGTCACAGTGATTTAGAATTCTTTTAATTGAAAGTACACAACTGTCACACGATCTCTGCTAGTTTTGCACTCTTTTAATAATAATTAATGTTTTATAAATAAAAAGGGAATTTTAAAGTTGCTTTTTTTGTTTCATTTCAATTAGTTTAATCGTAAGTTATAGAAGAAATAGAATTTTATTTAGTTTATTTTCTGAAGCTACGAAATTTATTTGATTCCTTTTTGTTATTTTCTATTTTTTCAATAATGTGCTCTTGTTTTCTGTTATTCAATATGTCGATAATCAAAAGTTTCAGCTTAACATACTTTTGATTATCCTTAAAATTTGATAATATGTAATTGTTAATTTTGAGTTCCGAAAAATAGTATATATATCAAAAATAAATAAATTTATTTATTCTGGAGAAGTTTTAAGCATATTTAACAATGGATATTTTACTTTGTAACAGCAACCTTTTATAAAAATTATGAAATAATTACGATTATTATGTTATTATTTTTATTTTAAATTAGACAGATTACTTCGCGTTTGCTGCGGAGACTTTGATCTTAAGTAGTTACATAAATTTAAAACAAATAAAATGAAAATTAATTTTTTGTCATGCTGGATTCTACTTAATTTTTTTTCTTGTGCAGTCGTTAGACATATAAATAATTATTCAGTTTTTCTATTTGATTTACGCTGTTCTTTCTTTGCTAATCGGAAAGGATTTCTATATTATTCTAACAGGAATTATATATATTTTCAAAATTCCAAGTACGCAAATGATTTTCATCCCAGTGAATTATTTTTCGAATTTGCTTTCGAAAATTAAAGGCAATATATCAATACCGCCAATTAGGCGCTAAACGCGCCAACGTAAGAAACTTGAATGAATTTCTACCTCTGCGAAATTGACTCTTCTTGCAGTAACCTGTTTCTATAACGCTCGCCGTAAACATAGACGACTGTCGGCCAGAGATCTCCTTATGGACAAACAGTAATTTAGCATAGATATTGCGAATACAATCATAACTTTGTCTAATTTTGGTTTTAAACTGTTGGTAAAAAAGCTTTCAAAATAGACATTTGGTGTCCCTTTGCTTGTATATTAACCGCAACTCAGCAATTTACTTAAAAAAATCTGCAAAGATTGTACGCTAATAGACGCAACTGTTCTCGAATGAAATGCGTATAATAATATACTAATGCATTTATTAGAAGGTATAAACTTTTCGATGAAACCACACCCGTTATATATTTAATCTATGCAATTTAGTCTGTAGATCGCCGATCGGTTGGGTTATAATGGGTTTCTCTCTTGTCCATGGAAGGTATGCAGATATTCTACCTGATATTTATGCTCTGATATTTATTAAAATTGTGTTAGAACCCTCTAACTCAAACTTGTATTTTTTATTTATAAATTTCAGTAATTTTGAAAGATTATTGATTACAATCAATGCCGTATAAATTATCGTCTGTTCCAAATGGTTAGACATTCTACCAAAAAATAGTGTTTCAACTATTAATAAGACGCATATTGGATATTATTATTATATTATTATTTTATTATTTTTGCTTGCTCAGAATAGCCGAAGAAATATAATTTTAAGGGGATTTTTTTTTAAATTCACTTTTGTTTCTTAGTTATTACATTGTATTTTATGTTTGTTAAAAAAAGACACAGGTTGCAAAAAGAAACACTTTTTGTTTTTCACTTACTTCTTACTATAGAGGGAGGAATTTACTTTGCATTTCAATGGGACAAAAACTTCAACCCTAACAAAATCGGAGTATTTTTACTAAGCGGGTTCGGTGGATAAGTGTGTAGATTCTACTGTTCTGAGCTGGGAAGATTGATCTCTCCCTTCATCCCCTGCAGCTTCCAGTCGAAAGAAAACGGAAACATCTGTGCAGGAAAGTTACTGACATTTATTTGCCTCGCCTGTAGCCCGTTTTGAAATGGAACACCGCTGACATCTAAAAACAATCTAGAAGAAGGATAGGAGGAGGGGGGATCTGTCAAATCATGAGTAATTATAGAAAAATACTTTGCACCGCACTTTTTAAATCGTACATTATGGGAACGATCGTCAAAGCCCAAGTAATGAGTCTCCAGATATTTGAGGCATTCTATTTCAGAATATTGAACGATATTTGTAAATATTCGTTTCTGGCTGCATACCTAATAATTATTGTTTTCCGGCTTCATACTGTTTTTTGATGCTGTAAGTTTATGAATTCTGCAACATTTTTTTATTTAGATTCATAACAAATTTTTATGTATTCTATACTGTTTGATAATAGCTTTATTAATAAGATCAGGAAAAATTATATATAAAAAATGGAAACTTTTTGCTTTATTTAATAAATCGCATCCACCTGCCTCATTTCATCTGAAGCAAATTTGAGTTCCACATTTAATATGAATGCTAATTAAGAAATGGAAATTGGAAATGAAAACGGAAATTTTTATGTTTTATGAATTTCTATCCACAGTTTTAATAATTTAATCTGTTCGCACATTCGCCAATTATAGAACTGTTCTTTTTTCTTTGAACAATAAGTAATTGTTCTATTGTCATCTAAATGCAAATGAAATTTTGTTTAATTTATATATTTGAGTTTATTACGTGGGTTTCATTTGTGATAATATTTTAAAAAATTATAATTTATTCTGTTAATATATATTCCATGCGGCAGATCCATTTAAGATTTAAAGTAAATAGTTACTATCACATAATCAACCCTATTTCACTCGAAACATGAATATATGAACCTAAACTTTGATTTCTATTTCAATAAATATTTTGGGTTATTTCTTCCTATGAGAATCTTTCAAATAAAATGTAAAAAGTTGTATAAAAATTGCATAATTTTGTATATTAAGATAAAATAGAAATTCCTTTTATTCTTATCTCTTTTCGTATTAAATCTAATGAAGTAAAAGATCAAGACTCCTCAACGTCAAATGTTTTACAAAAGGAAAATTGGTGGTGTCACTTGAAAATTTGAAAATGACATGAAAATGAATACGAAATGCTTCCTTCTTCGAACATGATTTGCTTACTTAGATATAAAAAATAATGCATATTTGTCATAAAGTTAAAATTTATATTTAACTTTATTTTAATATTGGATAACTGTGGGCGATTATAACTGTTTGGATATTTTTGGGCTGATTGTGCAAACCAACCTCTCCTCCTTCTTAAATATTCAAAGTTAGAGAACTGGATTCATCAAATAATTCAGCCTCGAAATTTCTATAAATCTCCAACTTTTAGAATTTTCCAAATCTGGAAAAACAATCCGTTTTTGAAATAATCTTTGTTAACCAGGATAACTATGGAACAAAAAAGAGGAACAAATTGTAATTTGGATATGCTGAATTTAGAAGTTCGGAAGACTTGGAAAGGACTAATTAATTACTTATTTGTCTTTTTAGTTTGTCTAGACTATTAAGTTTCTTATAATTATATATAATTAGTTAATTGGAGTAGTTATCTCTGATATCTGTTGGAAATATTTCAGTTGAAAGTCTAGGTTTAGCCCAAGTGCAGAAAATCAATCGAGAATTCATGAAGAACCTAGGATATTCTTTAAATGAAAATTATATATTCTTAGCTTCTTACTGTATATTTTTCTTAATTCTTTATTATAAACATATTCTCCGCCTTTTATGATCTGTTGATCCGATTAATGGTCATTTAAATTTTCAGTTCAGCATTTTGGATAACTTGGTATAAAAGATTTCTCAAGATAATTTAAGCTTTAAATTTTGATATTCATAGAAATTCATTATATTTCAGAAGTCTCATACCATTCTGCTCATTATAATTTTACATTCCCCTAATTCTCTATCATTCTCCTTAAAATTTTAGCCAATTTTGAAAAAAAGGATTCAACAAATGCATATTTTTGCTAAAATATTTTTTGTGATCTTACACTTGAAATGTTATGTTACATTGCATTAAATTTTTAAAAACCTTAACCCTTTGCACTCTGACAAACAATTAAATGCAAAATCATTCACATAACACAAAGATTTGTTAACTGCAATGAAAAATAAATATACACAATTCTTTTAAAACAAATTTCTTTGAAAAATTAATCTATATCTCTTAACCACTATGTAGGCGTTTTTAACAATTAAATCTGAACAATAAATAAAACGTCAAAAGGATGCACAATCCTGAATAAGGAGTCAATGCACCATCGGAGTGCAAAAGGTTAATATTTAAATCGATTTAAAAGGGAAAAAAAATAATTCAAATGCAGATTATTCTTATGAATCATGTACGTAAAATATTACATGACCAGAAGTGACCGAGTTTGGAAGCTTTGAATATCATTCTTTTCAAACAATCGGCTATTTTATTATTTTAGGTGTATCGATGGAGGAGAAACTCCAAGCGCTATTTGGCATATTTTCAAGACAACAAACAGAGGTCTCATCGGGTGTTTTTGTAAAATATTTCTAATTTTTGTTTTTTATACTGATGTTAATGTCCTAAACATTTTGTAAAATATGGATTAGAAGACTATTGGGTAAATAAATTTTCAAGATTCATGATTCATCTGATTGATTAAAAATTAATAAGATGCATAATTCTTTATTTCATTTAAATCTTTTTTCATATTAATGCATATGCCTAATTCTAATGCTTAGTTTGAAAATTGAGAAAGATAGGAAGGCGGTTATCGTGCATATATAAACTAAGTTCACCTAAATAACGTTAAATCATTGAATTAATAATATAATTATTTTAAAAGGTAATAAATAAATTTTATTCTCTTATCTTTGAGGAACATCCTATTTCATGATTATTTCATTTCATGGAGACTTGTACTGTAAATTGTAGTTTTCTAGATTTAAATTGTGTTGAGATTCAGTTTAGTCTTTGAATTTCAACATTTGACAACATGGTGATAAAACTTAGATATTTTTTTTTCTTTACGTACATGTAACATGTTCTTGCAGATTAGGTTTTATTTTAATTTTAATTTTGTAAGAAATACACGCGGAAAATAGGTTTAGCATTTTTGGAGAATTTAATATAAAAATCACAGATATAAAAAAATGATTAATATATTAAAAATCACAGATATAAAAAATGATATAATCAAAAAGATAACGATTTGCTTTTTAATGCAAAAATCAATTTTGTATTGCCAAAAAAAAATGAGAGGACGGAGAGGGAATACCAAAATCTGACTTAACTTTTAATTCAAGCTGTAATTAAAATTTCAAAAAAATACACCTTCCCTACCTTGAAGGTGCATATGTGTCGTGTTTGATATTTCTTGGCCTAACAATTTGGTCTGGGAAGCGTCAACACGCGGTCACACACACATTTCATCTTTCTTATAAGTAGAAATGCATGAAAGGTATTCTTGATTGATTTTACATTTCAAGGCAACTTGCATTCAAAAAAAAAATGAATTATTTTGTTTCGTACTGCTCGTGCAAACTCGCGTCACCCTCACTTATGCCGGTTTCCGCTAAAGAGAAAAAAAAACGGTGTGTCACGCAGTTGCGGTCCCAGCGGGTGATAGCGCGATTTTAATGAGCCGCGAGTTGTGACACCTCGCGTCTGTTCTTCGTGGCAGCTGTCCCTTCAGACGGAAAACATCCTCTGATTAATAGCCACGGAAAGAAACGGATTCAGTTTCCATTGAATATTTTCTGCTGTTGAATCCCGTTTTGAAATCGAGTTGTACACAACGTGTGCCCTTGCACAAGTTGTACAATGGATGGCCCTGTACTCCGCAGATAGCTGTGGCAGTAGGCGGAGACTTCTGCTGATGTTTTCGTTTGATCCTGAATGGATTCGTCTGATCACTGCCGAAGAATCGAGACCCAAAGAATGGTTGTCCGGAGTGATTTGTAATCAACGGTCTTTTGGTATAAAACGTCCATATTTGTCCCATGTTGCACAAAAATGGAACTTTCAAAAGAAAAATTGCATTTGTAGCCTGTCTGTATGATTAATAAAGTAATAGTGCAGTACATTAAGTTTTTCAAACGAAAAGTGCCTCTAGAATTTTAATTTCCTTTCGTAGTTTGTCCATAGTGTCCAAAACAAGGGTTTCCCCAGTAATTCATTAATAACAAGAATTCTATATTATAAATACCGTATGTTTTTTCTGGTCGTCTAGGTAGTTAGGCATTTTTAGTGATTTTAGTTTCAATAGCAATAATTAAAAATTTAAGCATGCATTAATAATTGTTTTGATTACGTATATAATTACTAATATTTCCCTTGAAACAATTGAAAACCTTGGTTTTTTAGTTCAATAATCTAATCTATATCATTCTTTAATACCTCATTCTAGCTTTGAAATTGCAGGAATTGAAAACAAATGTTCGGATTTCTAATTTTAATAATTGCATCGAACCGTGATTAAACTTTGGGTTGAATGATAATCTATAAGCAATGAAGTTGTTGAATGGGGCTAGTATCTATTCTGTCATTTTTCACCCCATCTTACGCCAAATGCACCAAATGAGATTTTCATTAACTATTCTATCTTTATCCTTGTAAGTTTCTCGATTTCCTTTCACTATTCAATGGCTGTTATGTAAAAGTGTACTAGAAAGTTGTGGTGAAGGCACGCCTTTAATTGTGAATCTCATGATTCAACCAAGTTGAGTAATCTCTTCAAAACTTCATTGCATTGGCGTACAGTAGTTACGAAATATTATTCTTTGGCGTGAACCTAGAAGACCTTTCGCTTGGAATTTTGGCGATTAATTCTTGGCATATAGTTAATAGTATTCTAAAATCCAATTTGCTTTCTAAATGCATTTTTTCCCTCAATAAATTGAAGAAGAAAAAATCGACGCAACCGCATACCAATTTCATATATTTTAATCCATTCCTTTACTTAGTAGTCATTACGAAATAATCAATTGAGCTCTTTCGTTTTCATATTTATGCAAGCCCGGGCTGATAGATGCCCAATCTCTAGGATTTAACTGAAATTTTGATAAGTATCTACGCTATAGTTAAATCTGTGTATGAAATTTTACCCACCTTGCTCTTTTCGTTTTGTGGTGGTTATCGCATTAATTTATAACAATCAAATAGACAGATTTCCTCAGAAGATATTATGCCCATAATTTGATAGAAATCTATCAAATCTGATGTCAAGATCATATACCAAATGCCATCTGCCATCTGCCTAGCTCGAAATGGTTTCGAGACATCTTGGTCGAAGTCAGCAGAGCCTGTAATGTGGAGATTCGTCAAAATCTCGGTCTAATTTTTTGATTTTTATAATACTTCGGATACAAAAAAAAAAATAAAAATTCATGTTTTTTAAAATAAAATTTTGTTTGGTATACTGCAGAATCCATTTAACGGAGATTTCGAAAAAATTCTTTACCTATAAGAAGCAGAAATATTAGTTGTATGATTTCATGATGAATACACACGAATTAAGATTGAAGTACGAAGTAAAAATTCAGTCTCTTGACGGTTAGGGAATTTAGATGATGTGTTTAACGAATTTTGCGCAATAGCGCAATGGTCTTAACATGCCTAAAAAGATACATTAGTAAGTCGATCATATCCTAAATTTAATAAAAATTTTAATGGCTCTTTCTGAAGGACGAAGCAGAATATTATATACTTTCAAGCTGTACGGGAACTTCCTAGAACGCTTTATAGCGTTTGTTCTCTGAAGTCTGCGATTTTAGAAAAAAAATACTAGATCCATAAAGAAATTTCGACCCTGTCCAATACAAGTAAACTAATGTTTCATAAATGTTAAAGTTTTTCTTAAGAAAATAATTTAGATAGATAGTTAAGTATTAAGGGCTGAAAGCTAATGGTTAAAAGAGTAAGCTTATTATGTATCTTACTTAAACCATCTCGGCCTTTTCTTGTTTGGTGCAACGCGAATGATTGTAACACATAGTCGTGTCTTCACGCTGTTGAATGAAAGCTGCTGCGCCGTTATTTCTTTTTGTTTCCTTGTAATTGGTTAAAGCAATTGTTCTTGATAAATGGTGTTGCGAGAGTGTGTAACTGTTGATCAAATAATTAAGTTAAAAATTGTTAAGAAGTTTGTTTTGTTTTCCATGACGGGTCTCCAGCTGCTGGCGGTGTGTCAAGTTTGAAGCTGCCGTCAGTTTTTAAAACAATTAAATAGTAAAACTTTGGAATCCATTCCGCTGTTCTTCTGCCAAATACCCTTCCACCCTTGAATTTCCCTACATGATGCGCCAAATTGAACTAAAATTCCCTGCTGGAACAAGACCGGACGACCAACTCCCAAATGATTTTTTCCCCCCTTCCCTCCAGGCGCGACCGAAACTTTGGAGTTCAGGTCTGTGAATATTGAATGAATGTGTCTGAGAAAGTGGACTGCAGGCTTGATTATTCTCTTTCCAACCTCCAGAAAGAAGAAATGATTCCCCCCCCTCCGTGCTTCGGGAATTGGCTCCATTCCAGGCGACTGTCAGAAGACAAATAATATATATATATATATATATATAT